>DWDV01000316.1:0-17956 GCA_018245615.1 Mimoniades ocyalus | reverse complement strand
TATGTTCCCGGTTTGTGGCAATAGGCTCACCACCTATTCCGTAGTGACACGTAAACGTAACTGGTAAAACGTGGGAGTGTTCTGCACTCCTCTGCACTGGTTCAATAATGTAACTTACACTTTCTCCACACTTTCGATATTACTGTAGATGCGGAGAACAGGGGCTTGTATGCCGGAACCCCTCTGGCTCCGATTGATCCACTGTTTAGTGGGTTTCGTAAATGAGTGCGCTTTTAGATCTGATTTTACCTGTATTACAGTGCTAGGAAGAGTTGTATTTGGCCTAAAACAGTTATGAAACATTGAAAATTGGCCTGAAATAGGCATGAAACATTGAAAATGGATTGAATATTAAAACGCGCAATAAAATAATTTGCACAGATATACGTATATGAGATTTCTTTTCAACTTATTTTTATTGATCGGATTTGTTTTGGTTTTTGATGTAACTTTTAAGAATCGGCTCAAATTAAAGAACAGACAATTCGTTTATTTTTAAATTATCGATGGCTAATCTACATCATTTCTATTTCTGACAGACATAGGCAGTGAATTTGAAATAGACGAATTATGTTGTTCTTCTCGTTTTTAATTTGCTACCACTACATACTTGATAGAATATTGGTATTATTTAAAAAAACTCTGCATTTAATTTAATTACATAAACCTGTATTGACTACGAGAAATTATACATTCTGTCTTCGTTACTTATACGTTAATAATTATAAACGCTAAGAGGCTAGTCGCTTATCTTTGTGGGTCTTAATTCTAATTTCAAACACACAGAAATATATACTGCACTGAAATGATTCCTTTCTACACTTCCGTGTTATATGTGTTGAGTATTATTATACTTACAATGTACTTTGACTTGGAACGAACTTTTGCCTTTCGAGACGACCTGAAATAAGGGTCGATTATAACAACAAACGAAATTCTAGGAGGCAGGTACCTATACAAAAGAACGAACGGTTCAAATTGACCTTTCCTGTCCGCGATGATCTCGCTAAGATGGCGTCACTGTTTCTTGTAGGTATAGGTAGGTATATTATCAATGGGTGGACGTAATCTTGCCTTGAGTGGATGTCAGTATGTTTATCTACTTAGGTGTATCTGCACACCGCGACCTCGTGACGCTGTCAGTTTACTTCACGGGAATCACGGGATACATAAATAATCCAATCAATTCATAAACAACTTGCTCAGTCAACGAGAATGCTAATAATAAATTGTTTTTTCCATTCTGATCATCAAATTAGTTTTAAACTTGGTCCACCGCTTGGCATAGATTTTTTGGTCGGTTTGTTATTTGAATGATTTTGTCCCATAATCCCCACGGTGGACACGCGGGTTGGGGTGGCGTCATATTACTATCTAATCAGCCCGTATCTCCCCGCTGTTGTGAATAGACCTCCGTTTCGTTGAGCCGGTGACTTCGATCCTGTGCTGCTCGTACTGGTATATACATATATGGTACTTATGTATAATCTACTAACTTTTTAAGTAAATAGATTACAGAACAAACATGCACATAGACAAATTCAATCGACCGAGAACATGATTGGAAGCTTAGGATTGTTAGTGTCAATTAGTCCAATTAATATAAATTTGTAATAAGATTGTTATTTAGTGTATAATTGGCCACAGAATAAGACGAATAGCACGGTTGGTAGATGTCAGCAGTTAGTACGGAGCTGTTAGTGTTAATTTTTTTTTAAACCTGTTTACCGTTCCACTGTTGGGAATGGGTCTCCTGTTAGAAAGAGAGCGTTAATAGCACAGTCGGCCACGCTGCGGGTTGGCAGACTTCACACATCATTGAAACCTATGTTTTAGAGAATTTTGATGTGTGCAGGATTTCTCGCGATGTTTCCCTTCACCGTAATAGCAAGTGATATTTTTAATCTTAAAACGTACATTTTCGTGAAGAGGCTCGCGCCTGAATTTCAACCCAGAACCCCAGGAGTTGAATTGTAAACAGCATATTAGTTAGCGCAGTATTAGTCAGGTGGTATTGAGGAAGTGGGTACCTAGTATTAATTAAATCTTTCGGAAACGAATTCGTAAAACGAATATAGTAAAACGATGGCTAAATATACATAAAAATAATAATTCTCATATGTTATATGCCGTATGAGATGTGAGCCTATTAAAGTTTCCATCAATTTATTGAAATATTACTTATTATGAGAGGATGTCAATATCCAAAACTGAAAGGGTAGAGAAATACATTTTTGACATTTATATCGTTACTTCTAATTCGTACCTTCATAATCTGCACTTTCGCATTTGTAAGCAACCGCTTGTCTTCTACACGGCTTCTGGTTATCTAGAGTTGATGAGCTGTTAATGTTCCGTTTGACCTGTTTTATCGTTTGTAATTATTAAACTTATCAGTTGCGACCATTTCAGAAAAATGTATAGGTACCTAGTTATAAATTATATTGCCCTGGTAACTTATAGGCCATGTAAATAACCAAAAAAAGTTTAACATATTGTCATAAATTAACGCAGACCGTGTTAACACCACAGTAATAGAAATAAATAATATATAATCAAATTATATTTGTAGACCTGCTAATAATTATTATTGAGAGTCAGTTATGATCTCAAGACAATATCTATTTATGTTTTAAGGATAGGTACATTTCAAGAATACATTTCAGCTTTTTTTTTTGAGTACGACCTCATGCATATTACGAGTATTAGCGATTTGCAGCTACTGACTGGTACAATTAAGTCTTCCAATCGCAAACGACATTTCCAAAATTATCGCCCGTACCTAACCAATTAATCATCGATCATCGGGCGAGAATCAATTTCTGGTTGCGGTTCGGTTACATGCCCGGTTCGAATTTATAAATAACTAATTAGTGAATCTTAATTAACAGACACAGTAATAATTAATATTGATAAATTGAAAAGGTGCGTGCTCAATATTTTCGTGTGTATCGTTTTAAACATGGCGGCCGTTACAGGCGTTGTTTTCCAAATCCCATGGCACGACGATTACGATGCGCGTAGTGTAAATGTACTTATATATGAGTACATACTATTTATAAATATAGTACTGGGCGCAAATACAAACTGATCGTGACTCTTTAATACATCTTAAGCTATTTTGAATACAATGTTGGAATATTCAAGTAATATTATAGCGTGTGTGTTATATTATGTACCTACTGCTTACATTTTGTCGTTTTTTAATTTTCCTCCTATTGTCCCTCCATTTATTCAAAGCTGTTTGTTGACGCATTTTCAAACAACAAAACTCTGAATACCATTTGCTGTGTGATAACAATTCATCCGATTTTATGTCTACAATGCAAGATAACCAGTGATATGACATGAGTTATTATCAAAATATGGTGCAAACATGGTTTGATGTAGTATTAAATTTATTGGATACATTAAATTTATTTGCTCCGTTTGTAACTTCAAATTAATAATGTCATTCAAATACACATAATTGTTTTAAATAAACTTAATAAATGATATCTTGATTTATGCATTATTCTTATTATTATATACACAAGACACAATAAATACTGAATTTCTTTTAACCCGGCTGGGAAATAAAATCATAAAAGTATCACTGAACCAAAAAAAAATTATTAGACTTTTGTAATAAAATCAATGGGACGACAGTCATATTTCTACAAAAAAAATTAAAACATGTTTTGAATGAAATTATTATACAAAATAAACATCACATACGCAGTCGGTAGGATTCGAACCTACGCTCCCAGAGGGAATCTGATTTCTAGTCAGACGCCTTAACCGCTCGGCCACGACTGCTTGTTACTTTAAAATGAATTAACTGTATCTTAATCAAAAACTAATGTAAAAATATACTTAAGAAATAAAATAAATTATCTATGTAATACATACCAAATATTTTCTCATTAACTTCATCAATAAATTGTTGTAATAAATTGTTATTATTTATTTCTTTCATAATATTTTCTGACCTCGTAATCTCTTCAGCCGCGTAAAACTTGTTCCATATTTGAACAAAAATGTTGTGATTGTACTCGTTCCAACCGCCATAACGGTTTTTGCTTTTTGACATGAAGTCTTGAAATTTTTGTACTTCCTGTTGAATTAGCACATTAAATCAACAAACCAATTAAATTTCGTCTTATATTTTTATGTACACGTGTTTAAGAGTGCGATAAGAATTTTAAATTAATAAAAAATATAAGATATCTAAAACTTTTATTAATGTGAATTTATTATGTATTTAAAATGATGATGAAACGACTACCTCGCTCGTCGAGCGGTAGGATTGCTTATAGAGAGGTCTTGGGTTCAAATCACGGGTCGGGTACTATATGGACATTTTATTTAGATTTTCTAGTACAAATTTCTGATATTGGCCGAGAGTCGGGGTTTGTGCCCGGTGTGTGGCGATAGGCTTCCCCCGCTATTACACAGTGGGAAGCAAACACAAGTGGTGAAACGGTCTTAACCTTATTTCTGAGAGGAAGCCGGAGTTCAACAGTAGAAAATAAAAGAGTTGATGGTAATGTCAGGTTATACCGTACTATACTTACTGCGTATTTTAAAGGCGAATTAATCATCACACGCACGGGGCTGGGCACAACTTCATTGTATTTACTTTGTGATTTGATCTTTTCTTCAGTCCTAAATTCTCGATTTGGTTTTTCGTTCATCTACAACAGTAACGCTTTCAGTGTTCTTAAATATTAATACTTTTTAGAATTCAAGTTGGCGATTTATACATATAGATTATGTTATATATGGTGTAACATAACAGAAGTTTTTTTATGTTGACACCATATACCTAATTGTTTTTAGAAACCTACCTACAAAACAATTTTGAAGCGATTAATGTTAGTTCTTTGAAATTTTGAGTATTTTAACTATCAACATGACAAATTTAACTGCTTCGTTGGTCGTGTAGGTTGCAAGTGCGACTGTAGAACGGGAGGTCCTGGGCTCGATTCCCGAGTCGAGCACTACTAAACTTTCTAATTTAGATTGTCTATTAGTGGTTCGGAGTCTGGATATGTGCCTGGTGTATGGCAATAGGCTCACCACCTATTCGATAGTGGGACGTAAAAGTAACTGGTGAAACGTGGGAGTGTTCTGCATTCCTCTGTCTACCTCTTCGGGGATTACAGGCGTGATGTTTTTTTTTTTTTTATCATGACAAATAAAATGTTTATATTACAATACCAACGCTACAATATGCAATATACACATATTTTGTTGGCATTCAGTTTATCATGAAAATATAAATACCTATTTGGAATATTAAAAGTTAACGACATGTCGTCATAACGCCTAAAACTATAAAATAGCGCTTCGCTTCACAAAAAATAGCGACGGATTCAGTAATTTGTAGTCTGTATTGTGTACATTGAACAAATTTAATAATAATAATGACGACTAATTCAAGTAAGACATGCTGTTCACGATTCGAGTCACTAAAGAACAGATAATTAATATAATTAAAACAATACGTACAATACTGTACTCCGTTCATAAATACATGGTTGCCATGGTTACGGAAATCAATAATTTTGCTGTGACAAATTCGCGCTGAATGGCGTTTTGTACGTGTTATATAATGCTGACGATCGATCCTTATGTATTTGATGTATGTATGTACCTATTTGAAATACAAACAAGATTTGTATGTATATAATTGTAATCAGTTCATAATAAATTTAACAGAAAACCTGTTTTAAAAGTTTTTCTTCGTTACTCTTCAACAATGACAACTCCGTGCTGATGAAACTTTCGAGAGACTTAATTTTAGCATCTAAATTTAACACATCTTTCTTAACCTCGTTTAAATCTGCAACATAAGCTTACATTAAATGAAATGTTAACAGAGGAGTCGAGTGTTGTGACGATTTGTCTAATAGGACACACCATTTGGTGACTTCTTAATTATAATTTGAAGTAAAATTATGTGAAACTGTTCATGAGTGTTTGAAAAGTGTAACAATGTAGAATTTTTTAAACTAAGAGCCAATTTGTTATCAATTTAACACTAACTAATTATCGTTTTATCAACTTAAGACTGCTACTCTTATGCTACTTTTTTTACTTAAAACACAAAGCCCAGTGTGTAATCCAAAAATCGACTTAAGCAATCGTTACACCAAATATAACTTGATAGTATTTTATTATTCAATCTATCAATTCAATTAACAATTGGCTTAACGTCAGATTTAGTTGCATAACTACAAATTTCTATACGCTTATTGTCTTAGCACATGAATAGTTTTTGTGTCACCTACAAACTTAAATGTCTGTGCAATTTATTTTTAGGAAATCATTGTGCATTTCGCTTTCGCACAGTTCACGATTTCTTTTAGGTGAAAAGGGCACAAATGGCAGAAGTTATGAGAGATCGTTGCCGCCTAGACATTAAACACACATAATAATATGTAGCTAACATTATAAAATTATGTTCACATCTAGCCATGGTATTATCCGGGCTATATTTCTCTTAAATAACTGTCAATTATAAAAAAAAAACTGATGCTTCTTGAAATAATTTCCTATAACTTCGTTTGTTTCTCAGATACCGAATTAAGCACAGCCTATGCAAGGGTAAGGAGATTGCTGATAAACGTACTAATAAAAAATTTGTTATAAATATGAATATATTTTTACAACCTACGCACAAAAAATTCTTCTGTTCGTCATATATTTAACCTGGATGGGAATTGAACCCATTATCCTTGAACTGGACTAATGCTCAGTCAATATGAGAACACGTTTACATTCTAGGCTGTCTGGAAACTCCCCGTGTTGAACATCGCGTGCTAAGTAAATTGCATGAATCAATTTTATTATGAAATATGTATAACGTAAGACAGGAAATTACTTTTCGTTCTTTCTGTGCAGTGGAAGGCCAACGTGTATTATAATTATTTGGTTTGTTTAATATTTAGTTTCTCTTCCCTATTTCCTTTTGTCTATTATTTAGTTTATCTGATAAGCTACTTGTTAACATTTTCAAAATACGGAAATAAACATTTATTGAATAAGTAAGGCGCAAAACTAAGGCTCACTTAAGGTAAGATTTAAGCCCGTAAGGAAAAAGTACCCGAATTTATTCATTTTCGAATATTTCCTGTATGAAGTTAGTCCTTAATTTTTTGTTTGTTAAATCACACTCTTTACGCGTTACTATTACTATGGACGCAGATATCACTTCAGGAAGTTATTAACATTTCAAGTTTTAAATATAAGATAACGTAATAATATCAGGCCAGTATTTCTCCAGAGGGTTAGGTGGAGGAGTGTAGTACATATTCTTTGAGGTCTGCGAGGTTTGTTAACCCGCTCTTGACCTGTATAATGATATTACGTTAATATTTTTAATTCGGTGAAGTGCGCCTTGTCCAACAATGGAACAATAAGAGATAAAATGAAACGATAAAAAAATACAGTATAAAATTTAGTACCTACTACTTACCGATATTCTTTAAGTTGTCAGGGGCATCACTGGTTGCAACTTTTATATCCTCAAACATGTTTTTAATTTCGATTACCGATTTTTTAAGTTTTCTAGAATAATCTTTCCAGTCAGAGCAGTGGTTCGAACAAACCGCATCATTTAAATCAGAATTCGGTTTATTCAAAGTTGCAGTAAGGATGCTCTCTTGTATCTTCAACCTTCTTAGTTTTGCGAAGACGTCAGGATTAAAATTACATTCATATGTCGTCAGCGAGTCATTTTCTGTATCGGTTTCAAAATCCATGGGGTCTAAAATATTAAATACCTAGTGTATGAAATTTTCGAGTAACAATTTTGTTTAATGAATAGACTGTTATTAAAATAAATAATTACAGAACTCAATAGTTTTCTTCTCTTCATTTAATGTTAATTTCAAATAATAAGTGAAATCAACTTAGCTTTAGCAACAAGTAACAGTTAGTCATTGTTATGATGTTGCTATGGAAATAAAATCAGTTTTAATTCTACACGTTTTTTACGCGTTAAAACGACAGTAACATAGTGTCGTTGCACTTGACGACAACTGAATTAAAGCAAAAACTAACGTTTTAAATTTTTTAATATCGATCGAATAATATGTAATCCCGGAAGAGGTAGGCAGAGGAATGTAGAACACTCATACGTTTCACCAGTTATTGTTAATTGTCTCATCGTTCACTTTTTTATTAAATCCACTACTTCTAAGCTATAGCTACGAAACTATCAAATCCAATTAGAATATTATTTTATATTACAATAAAATTGATCTTATCGATTTAAGAATAATGCAATAATCGTTACATTTTGTAGTACGAACTGGTGATGTAACAAATATTCGCATTCGCATTCCCATTCGGGAGTATTCACATATTTTTGCATATTCGCATTCGCATTCTCAACATTTTTGCGAATGTTTTGCGAATATGGATACGCGATAAAAAGGTTAATAAAATTAAAATCAATTCATAAAATCATTTCTTTTCATAAAATCAAAAGCATTTCTTACATGTATTTTTTTTAAAGTAAAATTAATTTAACATAATTTAACATAAAATTAATTAATCAAAAGCATTTCTTATATGTATTTTTTTTAAAAGTAAAATTAATTTAACATAAAATTAATTTAAAATTGAAGATTGACACATGATCAATCTTCAATTTATCATTTGGCATGATTTATTTATTTACTTTACGTTGGGTAATGGACCTTCACAATTAAATTTTCATTAGAACTTAAGACAAAAATTAAGTAATGCAATGTAAACAAACAAAAACTAATTGTTCTATAAAAGTTTCTGATAAAAACTAAATATTCGCATTCGTATTCGTAAATATTAAAAAAAATGACATTAGTACATCACTAGTACGAACATCCAAAGAAAGGCAATGCGGCTCTAATGTCAATCAAAGTCAAACGAATAGTGTCAAAATAAGTATGGGTTTAGAAATTAACATAAAATAGTAGAATTTAATAACTTGGCAATATTAAAAGCATTAAAATATGTTTACTCGTTCCAAATTCTTATTCTCTAGAACGCTTCCAATAAAAGTGAGTATTCCTCCAAGTAACAACAGAAAGAAAAATCTGAACAATTGTTTAGTTTACGTTGTTATTTTCAGAATGTTTTCAAGTCAGAATATCAAAATGAAGCGAGATTTCTGTACAGAGTCACAGCAACTAGAAACCGGTCTACAACTCCTCTCAATACCATTATTATGTTTGTTCCACAACAAGAGGTTAGTATGACATTTCCAAGGAACATTACATTTATGCTTAGAAAACCCTTTTATGTCATAAAATAGATCAGCTATGTTTATATTGTTTCATATGAAATAAATTAATCGACATCACATGTTGGGTTTGCTGTCAATTATGTATGTTTGATAAGCTGGATACGAAAAATGCACAGATAAAAATCCAGTAGCAGGAGAACACCTTAAAGATCTAAATAATTCACAAGGATGTTAACTTAGATTTCTATATAAGTTAGATATCAGTTATTTAATAGGTGAATTCAAAGATCTATAAGACCTATGTTCACAAATAAAAATATTTGTATTGTATTGTATCAGTTCAAGGTATAATTAAGTTACTCAATCTTGCATCATACATCTAAAACCTCAATTTAGCATCTTACTCATAAAGCCCCTGTATTTCCATCTTTTCTGAAAGTGCAATGCTGGTTAGACAGTTTCCTTTCAGTGTTCTGTTTGTTTATAATGTTCTGTATGTATGTATTTGTTTGGTGATTATTAGTCAATACTTATAGGATAAGTTTTTACTTGACATAAAGTGGTATGATTTGTGAGTCATCAGAGTATTAAAATAGGTATGATTTTCATAATTGTATTTCAATTATGTAACACACTTTTTATATGTTACAGGCATGGATAGTTGAGAGAATGGGTAAATTTCATAGGCTACTTGAACCAGGATTGAATCTCTTGTGGCCTATTGTGGACAAAATAAAATATGTGCAAAGCTTAAAAGAAATAGCCATTGATGTGCCAAAGCAAAGTGCAATCACATCAGATAATGTCACAC
Organism: Mimoniades ocyalus; assembly: GCA_018245615.1. NCBI lineage: Eukaryota > Metazoa > Arthropoda > Insecta > Lepidoptera > Hesperiidae > Mimoniades > Mimoniades ocyalus. The sequence continues at coordinate 7,928 of DWDV01000316.1, read as the reverse complement.
TCAGTATAGATGGTGTTTTATATTTGCGGATTGTGGACCCATATCTTGGTAAATGAATTAGAATTTTTCACATTAATTTATTTTTAAACATCAAATCAACATTTTCATAACATTAACACTACATGTAAAGACAGGTTAGAAAAAGTACTTTGAAAATTAATAATAAGTTACTGACTACTCTATTAAATGGATGCTTCACTTGCCAAATCAATTACCTCCCCTAATAATGAAAAAATTGTTGTAATAATAACAATTACTTCAAGCATATTCCATCTTATACTTATACTATATATGTCGTCCATCTTATACTATATGTCGTCAGAACAAAGCTGTGTTTGCAATCATACAGTCTACATCGTAATTTTGAATTTTTAATTTGAAAAGTATTAAAAAACAACATGGGTATAAAATATGTTACCATTGTTCTTAACTTCTTGTTTTATGGAGTTAATCTATTTGCCAATTGAAGTGTCCAAATTGATGTTGGTGTTGGTGTACATTGATATACCTATATTGAATTTTTTTCCAGCATCCTACGGCGTGGAAGACCCAGAGTTTGCGATAACGCAGCTGGCGCAAACCACCATGCGTTCTGAGCTGGGGAAGATTTCATTAGACAAGGTGTTCAGAGAAAGGGAGTCACTTAATGTTTCTATGGTGGATGCAATCAACAAGGCTAGTGAGGCCTGGGGCATCGCCTGTCTCCGTTATGAGATCCGTGAGTGATTTGTATACAATCGGTTATCAGTGCTCTTGAAGGACTGTGGTCTGTGCCACACAATCTGCAGAACTTTATGCAATAAGACCTATCATATGTCTGAATCTGGTCACACTACCTCGAAAACATATAATTTTTTAAGTTATTAGATAATTGAATTAAATATAATTGATGTATCTAAATAGATTTGTTGCTCTTTAGAATCCAGTGAATTATTATGAGTATTGTATCCACTGTGTAACACTATATTCTGTTTTCTTTGAGTCATCAGATCATAGTTCATATTAGGTTAGTTAAGTTAAGGAGCAACTCCTGTTGGTCACTCTATAGATCAATGTTTTGTTCTTGTGGTGAATTATCCCAACATTGCTATGTTAACTTGATTGAGTATACAGCACTAATAATCATCCGAGCTTTCATTCACGAATTCATGTTAAACAAATAGTTTTCCTAAAATTTTTGTTTTTTTTTACCCCAAATTGCCTCTTACTTTAAGTAATTTACTTTACTTTTACTTTTACAATAATGTATGTACATTTTCTCAAATGTTCCCCAGGTGATATAAAACTACCGACCCGCGTGCACGAAGCAATGCAAATGCAGGTGGAAGCCGAGCGTCGTAAGCGCGCGGCCATCTTGGAATCTGAGGGTGTGCGCGCCGCAGATATCAACGTAGCTGAGGGCAAGCGGCAGGCGAGGATTCTGGCTTCTGGTATGTCTTGTACAATCTATTAATATACCACATGTCTGTACCTAATAAGACCAGCAACTATGATGCAAGAAGACTGACTGCTTCCTCCACATCTAATTTTGATAAAGAATTATAACTATCATAAAATATTTTCTATTTGTGATTTGATTTTGCTCAGAAATCAACATGATAACGGCATGGGTATAAATTATCACATGGATACAAATCAGAAACGGCAATATTTTAAGTTCAAAAGATTTCGCTAGAATTGTCTTTGTATCGAACATGAGTTGACGTTTATGATGGAGTGAACATTTGAACGATTCTAGAGGCCGAGAAGCAAGAGCAAATAAACAAGGCGTCGGGTGAAGCGAACGCGATGCTCGCTGTGGCGGAGGCGCGCGCGCGCGGCCTCAAGCTCATCGCCAGCGCGCTCGCCAACCAGGTCCCTGACTTACACAAACATATTTTGTTAGTTGGCAGAAAAATTCAAGGAACACATGACTTCGATAATGTTAATGGCGTCTATAATTTAGTCCGATTGTAGGAGAGCCGGCACGCGGCGTCGCTGACACTGGCCGAACAGTACGTGGCCGCCTTCACCAAGTTGGCGCGCACAAACAACACGCTCATCCTGCCGGCCAACGCGGGCGACGTCTCCAACCTAGTGGCCCAGGTATGTCCCATGTCAACTACTATTATTGATAAAATATAGTGAGTTGAGAAACGTCTAGGGTTTGTTCCACCACATTGAGTGGATAGGTTGATGAGCAATCAACCTATTCCCATAGAAATGATAAATCTGACTAAGTAGTTTTAAAGTACATATTGTTTTTTACATATTAAAATTGTAGAACAGCTGATAATATTTTTTTTTACATCATGTATCAATTTAAATTGTAATGGTAATGAACAGATAAGTGATTAAGTTGAAACAAAAAAAAAACCCTAAAATCACGCCTTTTTAATAGGTTGAAAGAGGAGTGTAGTACAATTCCATTTTCACCTGTAACACTATTAGGGAATAGGTGGTGGGCCTATTGCCAGATACCTGATACAACACTACCACTAAAAATTTCAACTAGTAAATCTAAATTAGAAGTATCTCAAATATCCCATACTACCGACCCGGAAATCGAACCCAGAATATCTCGATCCACCATTAGACCATGAAGGCAGCCAAATGAATAAATAATAATCACACCAATCAATGGCTGTTCCTTTCCTTACTTCTGACTCACTCCTTATATTGTAATGAAAATTTGATTATAATTTTATTAATAGTTGGTATCAGTTTTATTTTAATGAATATTAATTTCATATTTCTTTGCAGGCAATGTCAATATACTCAACAGTAACAACACATAATGCAAAATCATCTTTCAATGAACCCATAGTGCCGGAGATTATGCTAGATGATCCTTTAATAAGTTTAAATTTGCAATCATCTGAGAAGGGCACCACAATGGCAGGACAACCTGTTCCAAATGAAGATGACAGCTTAGCAGAGTATTATTCAGATGATGAAGAGAGGGAAAAAGCATTGCTGGCACTGAAGGAAAAAAAGAAACAGCAGCAAAGTTATATAGAAAAAGAAATATAGGGCTATTAAGTGAAGAACACCTGTTAAATAAAATATTTTAAAATACTATATCATTGTTGTTTATTTCTTAATTCTTTCAGGGGTTTAATTGACTTTTTCTGCACATTGCTTAGGTGTGTACTAACTTCTAACTGGAGTACATGATAACGAACAGCAGTTGTACTGTAACAGCAGTTAGTACTCAAACTGAAAATTGTGTTGACTCATAGAAAAGAAATCAATGTGCATTGACAAGTAGAAAGCAGATGATCAGTGGATCTTTCAATATACCGTTTTCTTCTAAATTTCCATTAAACACCTAACGATTTTAGAGCTAGTAATTAATCTGTATATACCAAAAAATTTAAAAATCAAATAAAACAACGAGATCTCATATAAAAATATATTTATAATCTTTCTTCATATAACCTGTATATTCTGCCATCTTTTGAATAGTAAAGATGTGCAGAACCTTATCATGTTTCCTTAAGGCTACAATAACATATCACATTAATACGTTAATATACCCTACATCTACATTGAAAAATGTAGGACAAAGTATAATGTCCATCATCAGCCTATTCCCATCCACTGCTGGAAATAGGCCTCTCCCAGAGCATGCCACTGAGCTCGGTCTTCAGCTCTTAGTATCCAACCGCCGTCAGCCAGCGTAATATACAACACACAGAAATCAACTTGGCTTTTGCGATAACTACCCCTGCCGCCCATCCGAATGGCATACCGCTCTCGCCTTAGTTGTGTCAGTACGGACAGTACGGACAGACTTAGCTATCATATGCATGTGTACAATGTTTTGATACTTATATATATAAAAATATGATAAAATTAAATGCTTTTCATGCAATTAGTACCTCGCTATGTTGAACACATAGATGCTTAGTTAACTTCTGATAGATATAATTAGCATTTTCAACATTTACGAAAATATTTTTTACAATAATCTAATATTATGTATTTTTTAATGAATACTTTTAAGCAATTTTCACAAATTTGTCTTTTTGATTGAAATAGCTAACAGAGCCCTCTTCTGGTTGCATGTTGGCAGGCATTTTGTGCAAACTTAAATATGATGCAGAAAGATTTGTCCCGTCAAATTGTCGCAAATGTATCTGAAAATAATAAAAGAAGACATGTATTGTTAAAACTAATTAGCTATTAACATATACGTTATGATAAACATAATTTGATAAGTATTTTAAATTTTGAAAAACCCAATAACACTGCTTGAGTCAGAAATTGTACAAAACCTCTTGGTTCCCCTTCTCCCTCCCTCGCTTCATCACACCACTTGCTGGCAACCATTTGACCATTCAGGCAGTGAAATCAAATATAATTTAAATCTCCTCAAAATTTCAGTACTGTGTATTGAAACATATTTGTAACTGTGTTTTAATACCACATTATTATTTCAATTATAAGAAATTCCTCAGATAAATTACTCAAAATTATCTCAGAACAATAAATGTTACACTAACTAGTTGAGTGATTATAACTTAGTTTGAATACTGACCAGTAAGTACAGATTGACTTCATCACTTCTACTCAAGTAGGGGAAGTTACCACCACTTTTCAGATGTGCTAGTTTAGCTTGGGGATATGATTTGTAGAGGTCCTCACGCACCCTTGAACTGAGAGCACTTTCATCCCAAACATCCATAATAGTGATTGGCATGTCTTTTAGTAATTGTGGCAGGACATATGCCGGTCCACAGTTCAGAGTTAACCTTGATGCTAACTCTGACTGAGTCAGTGATTCCAACTGAAAAAAAAAATCATACTCATCATACATTTTACGGTACTCATGTTATTATGAAGAATGTTATCCAAATGAAGAGCACCAAAGTCTATTACAGTGGCGAAGTGGAAGTTGACAAAGTTAACACACATTGAATAAGTTGAAAGGATTGCAAGCTTTCTTGCTATGTTTTCCTTTACTTTTTAGAGCTAGTAACATTTAATAATAAAATATCAACATAACTTCATAAACATACCGGTATGCTAAATGACTTGAACCAACAACCAGAAAGTTTTGAATAATTACAATAAAATAATTCTTACAATAAAATAATACTTACAATAAAATAATTCTTACTTTTTAATTCTCACATACAGTTATGATTATAGACTATACACCAAGAATATCATTTGAGCTTTTATGCAGTAAGGAAGTTTATCTAAAAGTGTAATGTTATTGAAACCTGATTTCCTTTGAACTTACCCTTTCAACCATAAAGTCAACTGAATCAGCTATTCTTTTATCAACTTTCTCCGCAGTGAAGTTCCCCATGAGCATTCTCTTGAGGACCAAGGATGGCAGCAGCCAAAATAAAGCAGCAGAATCATTGTACTCAAATACAGAGGTGTCAGTAAACGAGTTGCAAAGTACTATGGAGGCTACACGAGGGCAATTTCTTGTTTGTTCTGCAAACTTTTGAGCAATAAAACCACCTAAAACAAAACAACACAATGTTGACAAAAAATCATTATATCGTTTAATATAAAGAGATGCAGGTCATGCAATTATTCAACAACTTTGCACTACACTAATTGATGACTAATCCACCTATCATGTTTCGAAAGTTACTATCGAAATATGGGTTTGAAAATTACTTCTACACTTCTCACTCAATTATAATAAAAAGTTAGTAATGGCTCCGTAATGTATTGCATTTAATTGTTGATCACAGCCACAGTTACTTTACTATTACTTTACAATACTTGTTTATGGCAATCAGATGGCTTCATACTTCTTTGTATCAATTTATAATTAATGTTTGTAATATTGTTATGTTTACTACATATCCAGAGATGAAAAAAAATAATGGGTCTAAAGACAAAAGTAATATATACTTTTTGATGTCAACTCTCTTTATCTCAAAGGAGACTCAAATTGAACAGTTGATTGATTAATATGAGTCAATGACGATAATAATTTTTATAGTATAAATTAGAATTAAGCAAGGGTATTGTGCTAAAATTGTAATAGCAATTTTTATCATGATACTTCATCTGGTTAAAATTCAATTCACTTTCAAAGTGGATTGTATAATTTCTGTATCTCATATTTAGTTTGTAAGCTTCATATTTGGCATTTATTAATACATCTTGTGATATACACACACTTTACATGCTTACATACATACATCTTGCTGTATATACACACACATTAGATGGATATTCACAATCACAGAATTTCATTAGAAACAAGAATAATATAAGTATTTAAAAACTTGTTCTCAGCTTGAAGGTCATTTTTTTTGTCTCAACTAATGATTCTGATTACAATAATACTGTCATTTAATAATGGGTTATATAATTGGCAGTTGAGATTATCAATCTTGCAAGAATAATAAAAATCCTTACTAACCCAAAGAAGCCCCTAGAATGTGCACTTTGTCTAGTTCCAGATAATCAATCAGCCGTTTGAAGCCATCACACCATTCTTTCAAATTCCAATAAGGTGGTGGCTCTGCAGCAATCACACGGACTCCCCTAGAAGCCAGACCCATCACTTGCTTGTAGAAAATATCTGCTGTACCAGATACCGGAGGCAAACATATTAAGGGACAATTGACTGATTTCGGACCGCTGTCGAATATTCTCCATGCCTTGAATAAAACAAATATATTATAATACGAAATAATTAATAATATCAAGAACAATTATAACTTATTAGGAGTAACAAGACAATAAATTGTTTACCTTCGAACCATCTGAATCAACAACGATTTTTCGTAGAGGAATACTGCTTCTGAAACTCAAATACTCGTTCGACTGCGACAAGTCACTTAAATAACTCATTTTGTTAAGCGTTTCTTCCGAAATAACAATCCATTAAATATTTTTGATTCAGTTCACTGTTTACGACTATACAAGGAGCACTTAAAAAAATTCATACATTTCAATTAGGTACATTACAGACTAGAGTTGCTAGGTTCCTACTAACAATAAAAACAAACGTACATAAGAAAATCGATTTCCAACACGTATTACAAATTACAAACTAACGAAACTGTAACGATTGTGTCGAAAGTTATTTGAAAAAGAACACTTCACTAAAGATTATGTTGCCAGTTACAAGGTTTTTTTTACATTGTGTTGTGTTGTATTAGTGAAGGTTCATAATTTCCGATTTTAATGTTAAGAAATATGAATAGGAAATTGTAAATAAGATATAAATTATTTTTATACGTATTATTCTATTACGTTTTAGTTTAAGTAAAATCAAAATCATATTAGTTTTAGCAATACCAATAATGTAATTCAGAGTCAGACATTTCTACGACTAATTTGAAATTGACATAATGCATGTTTATGTTAATACTCAAAACACAAGTCGTTTTACACACCAGCAATAAAGAACTAAAGAAGTGGAAAAATTATAAAATGTCCGCTTGCTTCAACAAGTATCGCTATGATCGCAACCTTTTTTCACCTCATGGTTGGGTATGGATTTTTCTTGCAACTGTGGAAGGATTGAGGCTACGTTAGGTTGATTCGAAATGAATTGACTAACATACTTATTATTAGTCAAACTGCCTGTGAAAACTGATGTTTAATAATAACAACCTAGACTGAATTATTACAGGCTTCTAACAAAGTAAACGCTGGGAAAGACGAAAAATAGGTTTTATACAGTTACTAGTATCAGTTTCACACGGACTTAGTGGTTAAGAAAGAAAGACTAGGGAGCACGAAACCACAGTAAAGATATTCCCAAGACACTATGACTGATTTTGAAAAACTGTTCTATGATGTTTGAAAGTATCTCTTCTTTGCAAAAAATTTCTTATTTTTGTAAAAAATAAAGGATTAATATATAAATATTGCCTTTAAAATTTAAAATTTATAATTGCCGCTTAAACGCTTGCCGGTGTCATGGCGTCGCTAGATTACGTCACGGCCGTGTAAACTGT
>DWDV01000315.1:0-17998 GCA_018245615.1 Mimoniades ocyalus | reverse complement strand
GGCACATATCCAGACTCCGAGCCACTACTAGAAAATCTAAATTAGAAAATTTAGTAGTGCCCGACCCGGGAGTCGAATCAGGACCTCCCGTTCGGCAGTCGCACTTGCAACCAACACGACCAACGAGACAGTCAACTAACCAACTAATTTTATTATTTAATTATTTTTTTTGTAAAATCTTAAACTAAGGGGTACATCCTTGTACCCCTTAGTTTAAGATGTTACAAAAAAATAAATAATTAATATTCCTAGTTCGAATTTCTAGCAACAGTATCTCGGAGACTGGATTTGTGCCCAGCGCACGGCATAAGTTTACCACGCATAGCATGGGACGTATAACATCACTAGTGAAGTGTGGGATTACAACACTTACAGGGGACTACCCTTACTCCCCTGTTTTTTAACACAGTCCCCTTATATTAATGCAATATAAAAGTATTATCACTCCCGAGTTACCACTAAAAATAGTAATATAAAAGTATTACCATACTTTTATATTGCGTTAATATAAATATCACAACAGCAAAGAAACGAAAATGAAACTACAGACATAGATAAATACATTTCAATAAGATTTTGTAACATCATAATCTCAACTAAAAATCACTTCTATTCGTAAGTCATAAAGACTAACAACAATTTCATATCAACAAATTAAAGCAGATATATTCATACGATCAGCAATACTTGAAATATTCCATCGGGCTGACTGTGCGAGTTATGACAGACAAAACATTCTCAAAGACCGTCTAATATCAAGGTGAGGGCGTGAACGTGGTCACTCATACCGCCCGGACCTTTACACTTACTCCCGCTGCTGATTATTGCAAAACGTATCATTTACATTTTTCACGTCAAACCCTCTCGCGCAAGTCCCACTGCGCATAGTATAGTCTGTGTGACGGTTCTATTAGAAGGTGCACGCACACAGAAACGTCGTCGGATCTAAATATTATTTATTTTAATTAACACACCTTGTGAAGTTTAACTGTTTATGGAAGGAGATATTGATATTAAACATACAAGGTATGTATGTGTATGTATTAAATACGTAGTTACCGCTACCGACGCGCGCGTATGATGATAGTCGTGTATGTAGAAAAAGCAAGTTAGGCTTCGAAGGATAGAAATATTCGGTGTTCAATGCTCTCTGCCTACCCCGTGAAGGACTAGGGGTTACGATATACATAATAATAAGATTTAATGTACACAATGTACGAAACCAATATCATCTAAATTCAATTGCTTTGAACATTATAGTATTTAAAGCCTTTAAAAGAGTAGACATTTTTACCTGCAATAAACAAGATTGAGAAACATCATTCAAAGAATTTATTGATTAGATAAGATTAGATTGAAAAACGTTTGGTACCTACACGATTTATTAAGATAAAGAAATAACTTGCAAACTCCACGATGACGATTTAATTTATTTCTATAAAAAAAACCATACAATACCTTTATACTATAATGAAACTAAAGTGAACCACTTAAAAAAAATAGGGCAGAATTGTATACCTATATTGCAAAAATACGGCGGTCTTTAATTTAATGTGCGTCGTTGATCGAGTTGTTGCGAACGCGAGTGCCGATCAGGAGTTCCTAGGTTCAAATCGCGGGTCCGGTACTAATGAATTTTTCTAAGTAGAATTTCTAAATATTTTTTTAATAGTGGCTCGGCGTCTTCATTTGTATCCGGTGTATGGCAACAGGCACACCTATTCCATGGTGGGACGTAAGGAGGTGTACTGCACCCCTTTGCCTACCTGGTCGGGGATTACAGGCGTGATGTTACAGTTTAATTATCAAATAAGTTTAATTCACAGAAGCTCTAAGTCTAAGCTAAACCTACACCGTACCACGCTGAACGTAAACGGATACAACTTAAGAAATGTTGCTAAATACCAAATGCAATTTCACAACCAGACATTCCTTATACCCGACCAGCGTTCAATCAAACTTCGGTACCGGGTTTCGGTTTCGTCTACAAATCCTGGTTCCGACCGCTGTTACGGTTTCGAGCGAAAAATGCCCGAATCTTCGGCTCGGCTGAAACTAGAGTTTATCAGTAGATTGAAGGTCTGATATATTATGTTCGCAACAAGTTCCCATAAGTATTCACGAAGAAATTTTAAGTATTTTGTTTGTATATACAAATTAATATCTGATATTAAATGAACGAATTATATAGATATTAAAACTTACAATAGAACAATAATGTATAATAATAATATAATAATGTTTGCATTTGGCGACAATATCCAGCTTTTTCATCATATTTTAGACTAGCTGTGCCCGCGACTTCGTCTGCGTGGAATTCTAAAATGAAAGTAGCCAAGTTACTCCTTATTAGGGTACATCAGCTATCGGCCAGTGAAAGTCCTGTCAAAATCGGTTCAGCCTGTCCAGTGATTATCTGGAACAAACAGACAGACAAACAGACAAACAGACAAAACTTGTAAAAAATAATATTTTGGTATATGTACCGTGTCTATATGTATGTTCGTACCTAATTTATACTTACATGGCTTTTTTTTTAATTGGCACAGTTTTTACCCAATGAGATGAAATATATCCAATTACATGGAATAGATACAATTAATATGTATTTTAAACGTAACGTAACATCACGCCTGTCATCCCCGAAGGGGTAGGCAGAGGAATGTAGAACAGTCCCACGTTTCACCTGTTACGTTTACGTCCCACTACGGAATAGGTGGTGAGCCTATTGCCGTACACCGGGCACATATCCAGACTCTGAGCCACTACTAGAAAATCTAAATTAGAAAATTTAGTAGCGCGCTACCCGAGAATCGAACCCAGCACCTCCCGTTCGGCAGTCGCACTGCAACCAACACGACCAACGAATGCACTTTAACGATTACTATAAATTCATTACAACTTTCATATCAGACATAACATTACAAAAATATGTTTAAGTAGCAAATATCCAATATAAAATACGAAATGTAATAGTTGTCATTAAAGAGAATGGCATTGGATATTTAATAGACCACATTTGCCGTCGATCAGTATCTCAATAACAGGCACTGTTGATGTTAATTGTACAAAGCGCAATCATTGCGGGTAAAGGACTAAAAATTAAACACAGGCTGAAGGTATCAATCATATTTGACTACTAATATGAGCAGGTCATGGAAACCTTTCATAATTTAAGAGCGAATTAATTATAATAACATTTTTTTTATTCCATACTTTATTATAAAGGGAATCAAAATTTGGAACATACATACATACATATCTTCACGCCAGGTCCCTCGCGAGGTAGGCAGAGAGCACAGAGTGCCAAATATCTCTATTGTTGCACACCTGTCGTAAGATTTGTAAATGTATGGTATAACTACTTGAACCAAAAGCAATATAAAATGTTCTAAAAAAAGTTTCTAGATAGAAGAATTTTAGAGTAGGTATTTTGTTCATGTACATATATGTATATCTACTTATATCTATCTATCTATCTATGTATATCTATCTGTCATTTCGAAATGTCAATTCGACTCCATTCGATTCAATCTAGGTCACAATCGATACAAAATGGATTAATTATGTAATTAAATCTTGTCTATTAAAAGGTCTACGCGTCTAAGGTGTTCGTCAATATTAATAAAATTATTAAGTGTTAAAAGCCATTACAGAAGATTGCTGCATCGCAACCGCAACTACAACATTAAATAACGAAAAGTGTCATAATGACGAACTGAAAATTTTTGCATTATGACGCCTGACATTGAAACTAAAAATTATCTTAATATACTTAATTAAAAAACAAGTTACCACTTAATAATGTTTGCATTTTTATCATTTTAGATCTGAATCGTGAAATCCAGAACACACATGTATAACATAAAAATAAAATATAAAGAACAAAGTCTAGACCAGAGACTAAAGAAACACTAGAGAAAGCTAATAAAATTGAAACTACAGAAAGCTAGCGTTCAGGGGTGAAGGGTGAAGCAAATTTTCTCTTAATGAATATCACTTGATGTAAACAATTACCACATATACAAAATGTACATCAGAACACCAAGCATATGGATTACTATATCTTTACAAATACTTATAATATACGCGGATCATCGAAGTGGTGGAAAAAGTGCAACTCATTCACTCATTCAGACGCCTATATTAGATGTACTGAGGAAATCATTCGCTCTCAATTATATTCCCGACAATCCAACAGATCTCTTCGACATACTGAGAGACCAATACCCTTTGCCCAATGGTGAGAATGTTATACTAATATCAACGTAAAACAATATTCATTTAAGTGTCTCAAGAGAGTGATGAATGCAAAAGAAGCACGTGAGATCTGTATGGATGGAAATATTTGATACTCGGCGCTGTATGCCTTAAGGTACTGGGGAGCCGGATACGACCTGGTGTAATGATATTATAATATTAGTTACTGCCTCGTTGGTCGTGTTGGATGCAAGTGAGACTGTCGATCGGGAGGTCCTGGGTTCGATTTCCGGGTCGGACACTACAAAATTTTTCTAATTTAGATTTCCCACTAGTGGCTCGAAGCCTGGATATATGCCCGGTGTATTGCAATAGACTGACTCACAACCTATTCCATTGTGGGACGTAAAAAGTAACTGGTGGAACGTGGGAGTGTTATACATTCTTCTGCCTACCTCTTCGGGGATTACAGGCAGGATGTTACTTTTTTTTTCTTAAAAATAACTTTGTTACAGGTATAAAAGCTCCATATGAGGAATACGACTATGTAATTATAGGAGCGGGTTCTGCTGGATGTGTCGTATCTGCCAGGTTGTCGGAGGATCCCAACGTCAATGTTTTAGTAATAGAAGCCGGCAAACCCGAAATGTTGACTACAGACATTCCAGCTATTGCACCGTTCTTCCAAAGGACAGATTACGCTTGGCCTTATTATATGGAACCTCAAAAAGATGTTTGCATGGGTAATGTTATTACATGTTTATATATACTATTGGTCCGAGAATGGATGAAACTCGTCCGTGAACAAATTTAAGGTTGAACGTTATTGAGATTCTTGTTTTATTCAGTATACCTCAAGAAATTTCCAAAATGTGCTGTCTGACCATAGAATTGTGTACGTCTAACATTGATAATATATCATGTTATATAATTTATTTAATTTAATTTTATACAACACATAATTTATAACTTTTATCTTTCTGCACTCTTTCTCTATATAAACTTTGACTATGCCAAATGTCACACTCTTTCCTTCAAGCAATATTTAATTCATCATCATCATCATCCTATTGAAGTCCACTGCTGGACATAGGCATCCCCTGAGGGGTTTTGCCCATAATCCCCACGCTGGGCAAGCGGCTTGGGGATCGCAGATATTTAATTAAATGGGTAAAAAAGATTTCTCTTTACATATTAACAGAAAGATAGATGAATTTCAATAATTTAATCTGAGACGAATATTTCCTCAGGCATGATCAACAAAAGATGCTTTTGGCCAAGAGGTAAAGCAGTTGGAGGAACCAGTGTGATTAACTACATGATTTACACGAGAGGACATCCGGAAGACTGGGACAGAATAGAAGCAGCCGGTAACTATGGGTGGTAAATTGAAGTTTTGTTCAATTTAATATTCACAACTGATAATACAAATTTTACAAAAGGAACATAGATATGAATATTGATACCCAAGTATGCAATAGTCCATTTAACCGACAATAACTAGCACATCAGTTGATTTCATAAAAATGTTTTATAGGTCTTACAATGACGTCCTTGAATATTACAAAAGATCTGAACGTGCTAATTTGAAAGGATTTGAAGATTCACCATATCATGGACGAAAAGGAGAAATGAATGTTGAATTTGGTCCTACGAGGCAAGTTAATACCATATAAAAATGAAAAAAAAAATGTCGCACTTATTATACTTTTATAAATTTTAGACTAATATCATTTTTAGAACGCACCTGGCTGATTTATTTTTGGAAGCAGGAAGAATTTTAGGATATGCTTCGGGCGATTATAACTCACCCGAACGCCTAAGCTTTGGGTACGTTCAAACAACAACTCTAGGAGGAAGACGATTAAGCGCAGCGAAAGCCTTTTTGCATAGTATTAAGAAAAGACCAAATCTCCATATTTTACCAATGACAAGAGCAACTAAGATTGTTATTGAAAGTGGAACGAAGACAGCATACGGAGTCGAATATATACGCAACAGTAAAAAATACAAGGTAAAAGCACGAAGAGAAATTGTACTATCTGCCGGTCCCATAGCATCACCACAACTACTTATGTTATCAGGCATAGGTCCAGCAAAACATCTTGAAAAACATAATATTCCTGTTATCCAGGATTTGCCGGTCGGTCAAACCCTGTACGATCATATCACTTTTCCAGGAATTATATTTACTCTTAATGAAACAAATGTAAGTTTAGTCGAGAATCGATTAACTACGTTGAGGAATATCCTACAATATGTGCAATTCAGCGATACACCGGCGTCCACTCCAGGAGCTGTGGATGGCATAGGTTATATAAAAAGCCCGTTTTCCAGCAAATTTGAACGTAGGCCTGATATCGAGTTAATCAGTATTGGGGGCTCCCTTGTATCTGATGGCGGTGCTTCTGGAAGCAAAGCTGTAAGACGAGGCATGATGATTTCCGAAGATCTTTTTGATAGAGCATACGGTTCAATAGACAGTACCGACACCTGGAGCGCTTTTCCCATGCTCTTGCATCCACGATCAGTTGGATATTTAGAGTTGAAGGATAACAATCCATTTAGTCACCCGCGCATGTACGGAAACTACTTGACGGATCCATACGACACGGCAACATTTATAGTGGCAATCCGTTTCATACAAGCCCTGTCGAACACTGAACCGTTTCAACGCTTAGGCGCACGAATATATCCGGCCAAGTACCCGAACTGTCGTAAATTTCCTTTCGATTCCGACTCGTACTGGGAGTGCGCTATAAGAACCTTTACGGCGACGCTGCACCATCAAATCGCGACATGTCGGATGGGACCGGCAAACGATTCTTACGCGGTCGTTGATCCAGAATTACGCGTATACGGGGTAGGCAGACTCCGGGTAGTGGATTCCAGTGTAATACCTTACACAGTGTCGGCTCACACCCACGCACCGGCAGTTATGATTGGAGAAAAGGCATCTGATATGATCAAGGCTACTTGGGATAGCTTGCTGTATAATCAACCGTGATAGTGGCGTTACGCATTTTGTTAATTAGCAAATAAAACAGAGACTCAATAATAATTGTCGTCATCAACATAATCAACTCGTTTACAGGCTCACAATGAGAAGGGTTAAGGTCGTTATCCGTCGCGCTGGCTAGGTGCGGATTGCTGGACATTATTTATTTATTTATTTATTTATTTATATATACACAACTATATAAACATTACAGATTTCTACAACCCAATTCGTTTATTTAGTGTAGACATTTTGTACATAATTCATGGCTGCTTCATGAAATACAGCCGGTGTCGAATGAAATATATCTAATGATGGATTCTCAGCCAGCACACCATTGAGCATGGTTAAAGCACGGACCAGCGGCGATTCCCTCGCCATCACCAATTTGCAATCTGGTATCGCAAACAAACAATGACGACGTGCTCGTGTATAATTGTCAGGCACGAACAATGAAATTTTTTCGAGCACAGAAGAGTTAAATATTATACCTTTAATTAATTTAGAAAAATATTCAATCTGAGAAACGTCCCGCCTTACCTCCAATAAGTCATATCCTAACATGCCATTTAGAAATAAACTTGGGTAAATATTTGGATATCCTACACTATAGCCGTACTGCCGACGATAAAGCCATCTTAAAAATTTTCTTTGGAGTTTCTCCAACATGAGTTTATATTTGTTCTCATGTGGACTCCAGATAACTGCGTTCGTTTCTAGCACACTCCTTACAAAAGTGTTATATAAAATTTTTACGACCTCTATGCCTTCAATGTCCTTTGACTGCCTTAAAACAAAACCCAGAGCTCTGTACGCTTTAGTCGTTATTGACTTAATGTGGTCTACAAAATGGAGGTTGCAAGTTAAGGTAACCCCTAAGTCTTTTACCACAAATTGCCTTTCAAGAATAGACCCACCCATCCGATACTGATGTTCTAGCAATTTTCGAGCACTATTAAACGTAATTACAGAGCACTTTGTCTCGTTAAACATCAGCTTATTTAGTTCACTCCAGTCTATTACATTATTTATATCCTGTTGCAATAAATCGCAATCTGATTTTTGTTCCTAATTTTTAAAAATAGTTTCAAGTCGTCTGCAAATGATTGATTTGTTAAGTATTTTTCAAGAATAAGGAAGTGTGGTAAGGTATTCTGGGGGTATGCGAAAAATCTTAAAATATATTTCAGATATTGCGACTTGATTCAATTAAGATAAGTAAAATTGTAGAGCCATCCTGATTACGATTTTCATGAATTGTTATATTAAAATTAAAAAGCTTTTAAAGTAATCCGTCGAAATTCCTCGATTAATGTCATCGCGTTACTGATAATTTTCAATATTTTTTATTATTTTTATTAAATGGATTTAATACAGTGTAAAAAATATTATTGTATTTATTCCGTATAGTATGTGGTATACATATGCCAATAAAATATACTAATCGAGTTAAATGTTCTTACAGAATTTCCTTTATGTTATATTTGTAGTGAAGTAATTACATTCCATTGTAACTATAATATTGAAAATAAAATTGTTCAATTTTGAATTATTCTCGACTCGAGTCGAGTTCAAATACAACAAAAAATTTGTTACAGTTATATAATTTTATTTTCTCGAAATTTTACAAAGTAATTGAGTTATAATTACGTCTCGATCAGAAAAAAATATCCCAAATTAATATTAATCCTAACGTAATAAATATTTCAAATGTAATGAATATCCCAAATTTAATGAATATCACAAATTCAGTGAATATCCCAAACGTAATAAGTTGTTTTTTTAAATAGAACATAGATTGCGAAATAAATATATCTGTACATACATAAAACTATTAATAAATATAACATAACATAACTCGAAAATACAAAAACAAAACGCAAATAAAAGTAACGAATAAAATAATTAAAAAAGAAAACTTACAAGCACATATGATAACGGAGTCAATGACGACTTTCCGCAGTATGAAAACGGAAGCTTCTTTCGACATGGCGAGTATGGGCCTGCGACTTCGTCCGACACGTGCGAGGGCTGGTGCGTGTCTTGTGGCCCCACTACGATATATCGGCGAGGACGCGCGCCCCGCCTTAAGTATGGACTATCGGCCTAATTGATATGATAACGTGATTGTGTGTAGAGGAAAGCGTGTGTCATCTTGTTAAGGATGATATTTTCATATATCATATATGTATATACACTCTATTTATTTAACGAGAAATCACATCGATTCGTGTTTAAATGATTTAAGAGCGTATAATTTTGGAATCATTTCTATGGTTGTGTTACAAACAACGTCTTGAGCTGAGTGTCTCAGTTTGACTGCTATAAAGATTCAATGCCATGCTTTATTTCTATTCAAATGTAGTTAGTAATTTTAAAAAATTTCCTCATAGACACTGGGGGAAACCAGAACTGAAAGGAAGCTCAAGGAGGAAAAAGAAGAAATATTAACGGGTATTACTATTTAATATATTGCTATTTAAATGTGTTAATAATTAATATGTTTAAATATAATAAGAAATAAGGTTCCGAAGAACACGACGTGAAGTTATAACTCAATAACGTTGCGTAATATTTATAAGTACGTATGTACATATACTAAAGCAATAACAAGGAAAGAAGATCTGTAATTTATGAGTAATTATATAATTCGTAATTCATTTTTAACATGCTTATATCAGTTTTCCCTCTATATCTGTCTGTATGTATGTAACCGACTCTTCGGAGTCGATTTTACCCCACTTCTAGTGATCAGATTTAATTGAAACTTGGGTCACATGTCAAGGATCGAGACCGATACAATAATTAATAATAATAATAATAAATTAACACGCTTATATTAGTTTCACCTGTAGATCTGTATGTATGTATGTAACCGACTACTTCTAATTATCAGATTTAATTGAAACTTGGCACACATGTCAAGGACCGATGATAATATAATAACTAATAATATTGATAATGTAATAATAATAATAATTAATTCATACAATAATAACATAGGAATAGCATAGGAATATATTTACTGACGAGAAAATTAATGTCACTTTTCTAAAAGCCTGGGGTGCTTTGTATGACATTTTTAAACTAACACTGCATTTTTTTTTCACTAGTTTAATTCCGAAATGCAGATTTAGTTTAAAAATGTCATACAAAGCACCCTACGATATTAAAAAGAGTGACATTAATTTTCTTGTCAGTAATTTTATTCCTATGTTAATAATTATTTGTACTGTTCTGTACTATTCTGTAATTGTAACTCTTTCTTGTTATTTCTTAATTCTGTAATTGCATTTTTTATTAATTTCGTCCATACTACAATGAGGCAATTAGTAAAGGCGCACTATGAAAAAATTAAACTTCACAGCAAGATTCGCGCCATAAAATGGTCCCTAGCAGAATCTAAAGCCATTTTACATTGGCTAAGATTATTGCTTACCGTATTATTGGAGTGTGAGGGGGCTTTATAATGCTCTCTATTCTTCAAGAACCCACAACGCAAGTAAAATTCTAATGATTCCACGAAAACAAAAATCGGCTTCGTTTTAGCAGATAAACATTGCATATTCAATGTCGCTCTGATATTAATGGCAAGAGGCACCTCCAAGGGGCCAAATCTAAGCTCGACTGGTCAAACCTTATATCGTCTATACGCTGCCGATTAGGACTTATCATCGTTAGAACTTATCATACTCGCAAACGCTAAGCACTTATTTATACAACCACTTGTACACTGTTGTTAGGACACTGTTGCTTTTTTAAATTAACTTATTTTCTATTTATATTAAAACTTGTAATTACTGGATACATAAAAAGGTGGGAGGCGATCTCTTCTAGACAAATGTGGTTCGGAAGAAAAAACTGAATGTTATGAATATTCGTGTATAATGTGTAAAAGGAACAATAAATAAAAGAAAATGTACTACGATAATAAATTTAAGACTTATATAATTTGTTATGCATCTATTATTATTATTATTGTAATGTTTGTTTTTGATGTTTTGCGTCACAGTCTGAATTGACGTCACACGGTTGGTTCGCAACATAAATACGAAAGGAAATAAAGATTAACCCCTACTGTTAAGACTTCATTTTTTATCTGAACCACAGTTGGCAGTTGTAAGTGATCGTCTCTCACCGTTTTATGTATCCAGTAATTACAAGTTTTAATATAAATAAAAAATAACTTAATTTAAAAAAGCAAGTGTCTTAGCAACAATGTAAAAGTTGTATAAATATGGGCTTAGCGTTTGCGAGTGATTATAAAACGTTGATAATAATACTCGTAAGTTGTAATCGACAGCGCGGCCGCGCGTGGCTCGACGCCATTTGCGGCTGACGGAGGCGTGACCGCGCGTGATTCGAGACCTCTTTGACGTAACGGATTATAATCGTATTGTAACCCAATTTTTAAACGTCCTCGTTATTAATAACACGTATTAACTACTTTATTTATTTATACGCTCGCTTAGATATTACGAATATATGAATTAATTACTTTCTGATCGTAACATCGTAACATCACGCCTGTAATCCCCGAAGAGGTAGACAGAAGAATGTAGAACACTTCCACGTTTCACCAGTTACGTTTACGTCCCACTATGAAATAGGTGGTGGGCCTATTGCTATACACCGGGCACATATTCAGACTCCGAACCACTACTAGAAAATCTAAATTAGAAAAATTCAGTAGTGCCCGACCCGGGAATTGAACCCAGGACCTCCTAATCGGCAGTCGCACTTGCAACCAACACAACTAACGAAGCAGTCATTTACTTTCTGATACATTTATATATATCTACTGATATATGTACGTAAAAGTATCAGAATATATTGTCCGACCTCGTGTCGGGATACAGTGTCGTAGCAGGCGACTAGGTCTGGCTTCTGCGATCCCCAACTCGTATGCCCAGGGCGGGGATTGCGAGCGTAATTCTCTGGGGAGATCTATGTCTAGCAGTGGACGGCAATAAGCCGATAAGATCGGGCAATTTTTAAATCGATCTCCAATTTATAAAAACTACTTTGTTATTACTTCTGAAATCAAAAGAATAAGCTTTTAGCTTAGTTTTACGACTATTAGATTTCTTTTTCCGGGACAACAACTACGTATTTAGGTTTTTATGAGATTAAGCCCATTATTATCATCACAACGGCCTCTACCGTTCCAATAATGGAGGGCCTAAGACGACTCCCGATACCCTACAGGTCTCATGCAGTCGATCCACAAAATAACTATTTAAGGTTAATCTATGTAATATCAGTCATGTTGTTCAATAAACAATCATCGGCATTATCAAAGTATACAAAAATTATTAGTAGGCGAGGTGTCGTTGACCGCCGTATGTATGTACATTCTCGTGTATCGCATCCTGGCGTGATTGTCGTCTGATCCGATCGTGTCCGATTGCCGGATTTTATTGACTTATTTATTGCTCTTTTATCTGTTTTTAATATCATTGGGCCATTTTGTTCATTTATCAATCATTTAGGGTATATTTTGAGAGATATTTTAACCGTGTTACAAATTTTGACCCGAAATGTTAATTCGGTTTTAGGGTTTATTTTTAAAAATATTGGCACCTTCTGCCTACTTTGCTAAACGAAAGTAGACTTATCATCAACAAGCCTTTTTGTTGTTTAGCAGAAATATTTGTTTTAGTGGGTAGGACTTCAGTTTACAATGAGCAACAGAGACAGCAACATACGCTCGTGAGTTTTCTGTGTAGTTTATTTAATAGTATTTAAAGAAAATTTTTGTAGTATTTGATCTGGAATTCAGTAGGTAATGTTTCATTTTATAAAGGCACATATTCGAACATTAAGTGGTTATTCCCAGGATATGAAAATCAGACCAGTGAATTGCGATACTACAATCCAAAGTACTAGCCAATAAATGCTGGTATTTGCAATTTATAATATGATGAAATAAGTTAACTAGTATCTTTATTTAAAGACACCTTTGGAATAATCCACCGATGCTTAACACATCATTAAAAATATTAATATATATTTCATTGTTTTAAGCGTAAAATACATATACTTATTTAAATAATTGTTTGTTATAGTATATATATTTTTATATGCATATGACGTCAAAGTGATTATCTAAACTAGAGTGACATACGTTTGTTATGAAAAACAAAATAATTGTCGTGTAATGCTTACCACATACAAGGTTGTGATACCGACTTTATTCGTTTTTATTAAAATTAAAAACAACTCTTCACCCATAGCTTATGAAGAACTTCTTCAGAGCTATGGGTGACAAGAGATACAATTCTGCGTTATGAACTCATGAACTTACGAGATGTATTAAATTAGTTTACTCTTCTTGTGAATACGAGTACCTATATTCATTACGTACCCTTTATTACGGGGTGGGCAGAAATAAACGAGTGTTAAATATCTCTATTCATTCAGTTTTTTTTTTCTAATTGTCAATATGCTGTTGCACCTCATGGCCTTCACAGCTTCACCGGGATTTGTGGTGACCCCAAGTGGCCGCGCTTGGAATTACGGAAGAGTGGGAGGGGTTGGAGTGGGGTTCAGCACCAGATTGAACTCTCGACTCCGCGCGACGAGCGGGAGTTGGTGGTGGAATGGTCAGCATAGTTACCGTTCAGAAGTTGTAACTTGCTTCTTTTACATTCGTTATTCTTCGCGTACACGCACGCCGCTTTTTCAGATTGCATCCTTTCTCAAAAATGGTAATAATATTCTATTTAATTTGGGTGGAATAGGTACCATTAGTTTTTTCTTATTGTAAAAAGTACCTATTTCTTTTAGCTTATTATTTTTTAATATAATGCTTCATATTTTTTTATACACAATTTAATATAGGTTTATATACATATATGAATCGAAATGATTACGTTGTAACAATCCTAGTTCAATCTGTAATGTGCCCTAAGTAAAAAGGGTATGACTGCGTGTAACAGCAGTACCTATCTTCGTCAAATTTGCAACAAATTTTTGTCTCTTAGTTATCAACAGCTAATTTTTGAATACAAGCAAGTTTCGATTCTTCGAACGTAGGTACCAGACATTCGGATGAAGTTCTTACAGTAAAATAATTTAGTAGTATTTCGAGGAATCTGCGATGAAGCATAGTAATGTGATATGTTATTAACTGAACTACCAAATCTATATACGATTCCGAAATTACTAGTGAGTCTAAATGAGAAAAAAATAATAATACCCGGGATTTGAACTAAAGAGCTCTTGATCGGCAATCGAGTTTGCAACCAACGCGACCAACGAGGCAGGCAACATTTATTCAGGTACCACATTTATTTGTCTCACGGCCACATGGTGTGTCCGTGTGTTTATCTCTGTCGGATTATAGATGTTATCGACAACTCAAAGAATCTAGTACGCATGAAGTCTATTTTTAAAATAGTGTAAAATATACAGCACGTTACGCGACCGTTATAGATAAGTGTTTATTTTGATATAATAAATCGTTTCAACACGACCCAAGTTATTGACCCTTAGCTTATATGATATATGTATGCTAATATGTACGATTTTGGTGCTTACATAGTATTTTTTACTGATTGGTTTAAGGTTTTACTCACTGGTTTAAGAGTTTGTTTATTGAACATTGCGTTCGACTCTGTTATTGTAAGTAAGTTTCATGCTAAATTTTAATGTGTGACTCGAAAGGGCGTTGCACAATTAAAATTTAGCATGGAAAATGTGTTTATATTTTGTTTACATTGCATGAAAATCAGTTATAACGTCTAACGTGTTGAAGTGATGGTATATAAACGCTTGTAATTTCCGAAATGGTAGGTATAGTGTTGTAGTTACACTCCCACGTTTCGCCAGTTATGTTTCCGTCTTATAATAAAATATCTGATAAGTCTCTTTCCATTTGCTGGCCGGAAATCCAAACTCCTAGCCACTTTTAGAAATTTAAACTACAAAATACACTAATACCTGACCACTTATTTGAACCCAGGATATTACATAAACCCAGGACATTACATAAATTGTTGGTTAATGAAATTTTGCATATTTCTTCTTAAATTCCTCACTTCCAAGTCATTTACAAAGAAGGATAACATTATTATAATAAATATAATTGCTTAAATATCTTATTTTGGATAAAGTTTTATAATACTATAGAGAAATCTTTGCCAGAACTCAAACAGGAAAACATTGAAATAATGAAGAAGTAGTTATATATGTATAATTGCCGGAAATAATAGTCCTTTTACAAGAATAGTAATCTTTTAAGGTCGTTAAATGTGAAAACAAGACAGTGGACCATAGATGCACCGATGTATGTAAACTGTATCAAGATCAAATTCAAAACTTTTAATACATTACACGGTCGTATATACAAATATAATGTATCGCAAAATGACGCAAATTAACCCTGATTTGGACCTTACGCGCCACAATAAGCTTAATGGCGGTTAATTGAGAAAAATTCAATAAAAAAAAATATACCTACTGTCCATTCATTAATTAATCCTCATTGTTACACCAATGTTTCAATAGTATCACACGTGCATTCTATTCTAGTGAAGGAGTTACCAAGTTGTTATAAAGCAGGTACTCTTCCCCCATTAGGTATTGATAATTGAAATCCGATGATGCTATTCAAATAATACTTACGACGTCTGAACCACTTTCTATGGACCTTCGATCTCGAGTACTCGCGTACGCATCAATTCAGTTTTATCGGACAGATCAGTGGAAAGTCTTCGTCAATCCCAGGATTAGTAACCCTCGGGTTAGTAACCTAAACTAATAAATATTTATGCAAAGATAAGGTCAGATAATGCTGTAATAAATATTTAACATCGTCGTAACTTTAGCGTTAATATCGTACGTTAATGTAAACGACTCTTGTTGATTGAAATCGGATGTATTAATTGGAGTGTTTTTATCGATATTAAAAAAACCGCAACTTCACGCTTGTAATACCCAATTTCCACGTTTCACCAGTTACGTTTACGTCCCACTATGGAAAAGGGCATTAGCCTATTCCCATACACCGGATACAAATTCAATATATCATCATTATTATTGTGCTATTTCCAGTAAAACATTGTTTTTGTAAAAATGTTTAATTACATATGATAATTATTATTAATCATGTTTTTTTAAATGTGAATTCATATTTTTTTACTCATGTCATAAATAAAACCATCATATGTATAACCTGTGTAATTTTATTGAATAATCACAGTGGTAACTAATATACAATATAAATATATCCTTTTTATATACAAAAAATTGTGTAACTTATGTCTCTACAAGTGTTAAATTTAGTCATTTCTGTTAAAATACACAATGTTACTAATACCTATACAAGTCATAAAAAAAGAGATCTTTAAAATTTCTATGTCCATAAATTATGTAAAAATACTGCTTGTTTTTTAATGTAATAATGACATTAGCAAGAATGGTTTCATGCAAATGAAAAATGTCCATTGTCCAGTATTATGGATGTTTGTGGAAGAGTATTTAAAAGATAATAATTTTTTTATTTGTTACATTTACGAAACAATTTTTTGTATATTTAAATAAGTGATTAACCAACCTAGGACGGAAACACGTGTACACAGATATTTGGCTTTAATGTTAAACAATTATTTAACTTTCTTTGTGTGAAACAAATGATTAAACCATAAATAAGCATTGCTAAGGTACTGTCTCGGAGAGCAGAGCAGATGATATTCCTACATAAATGAAAACTTAGCACATACAAATAAAGTCTATATTAATTTCAATTGTTTTATTGCTAAAGGATTATTATCGAGCGCCGCCACAAAACAACTGATATGTGAAGATAGACTTTATTGGAATGTACTAAAGAACAATTTACATTCGATCAAAATCTGTTCTGTTTCGAGAACCGGTTTATGTGAAAGGACCCTTAGGGAACGATCTTTTAAGCGTGTGTTATATCTGACACAGAACATGAACCTGAGCTGCAGGTTCTCTTACACATAAATAATACAATGGATAGTCTCAGCAAAGTGTTAATAAATCCATTGAATCTATTACTAAGATTAAGATATTATTTCAAGTGAATTTTTATTCATAGTGAAATAAACTAATCATTTTGCTGTTAATTTTGTAATGATATAAAAATGTGTTATTCATTCATTGATTCAAAATATATATTCATTTCTCCAAATTTCTTCTATTAAAGTTTTATATATTTTTTCTATAATGTATATGCTTGTAACAAATTTCATAGATAAATAACAATTCTTATATAATATACATTTGTAAATCTTATAAGTCTTTAAATACTTGTCTTTTTGTGTGAATTAAACATTATAGCTAATAATAAATTAGTGAATTAATCCGTTAACGAATTAAATTGCAAGATAACATTTTAACATCACACTTATAATTTCAATATTGGAAACTAATCCTCGAACGTGTCTTTGTCGATTTTCAAATTTTTGTCATCCTTTGAGTATTGCTTACAGACGATTCATTTGGCCTTTATTTAAATTAACATTTTTTTACATTATGTATTTCGTAAATCAGCAGCGGCTGCAACAGCCCCATCACTAGTAACTTAGAGCTGGAGCTCATCATCTGACCATCAACGTTAATATCTGTTACAACATTTCCAAAATAATTACCGTTATTTCAAATATTGTTGTTTTGTAGTCCTAACAAGACATAGACTCGATGTATTTACAATGCATTTAAATGTCAATAAGGTTCAATACTTAATATCCCTCTTGATATATCTCAAACATTAAGTAAATGCATTCTTTTAATTTAACATTGAATGACTGCCCATTTTTATTGACCAGTAAG
>DWDV01000314.1:0-18011 GCA_018245615.1 Mimoniades ocyalus | reverse complement strand
AGTCATTTTAGATTCCCGCTCAAATGAGCAACAGTGACATCTGTGTGCGACTCTTGAGATTGTTTACTCAAGTAGTATTAAAGCGGACTATCACTTGTCATAACGTAACAAATGTTGAGATTTCACTTTTTCAGTCAAATATTAATAAAAATAAAGAAAATATGAATTTTTGAAATAAATTGATGTGCCTTTAGCTAAATAATAAATTTAATTTATTTATTTATGTAATTTCATAATTCAATTGCATTCACTTACCTTCCTTTAGAATTTGTTACGTTGGTACTTCTTATAAACTGTAGAGTATAAGAAGTACCAACGTAACAAATGTGATATTTCACTTCTTTTAATTTCTAAATTCTATGTCATATATTCGTCGGTTGTTTTATCATTGTCTAAAATGTAACGTTGCAAATTCTACAAATAAAATCCAAATTATTTCTCCTGGCTATTTTCACGTGCTTTTCCCTCTGATCTCCCAGTCGTCCTCTTCAAATAGTAAACCTAATTTATGATTATTTAGGATAAAATTATATAATTTTAAGAAGAAGAATACTTTATATGACTAAGAGTATAAGACATTTTGTCTTTTATGACATATTACTTTAATTTCTTTTTCAATATGTTTCATGTTTAATGGGCGTACTTACCTGAGAACCGTGTGATTCGACACGAAATACAGATGAAAGGATAATGAAACAAATGTACAACGTGAGCGTTGATGGATGCGGCAGCGGAGACAGGCCAAGACTTATCTATCCTGACCAAATAAGTCAGATATTGGCTGTTGAGGGAGTCAAAGGTCTCCAAAACTTGCGTTGATGTATTAAGCGATTAATAAATAGATTTGTAAGATTGATATCTGGTAATCGGTGTTGTCTGTTTAGTCTGTAAAAGACTCGGCGTTGCGATGTAACAATAACAATAATTCCTGAAGTTTTGTTAACGCATGTGCACCCCACAAAGTCTCACATTACGTTATTTGAACAGCGGAAATCGCGCTTTGCGCTGGGGAGTTCGTTGTTAATACAATTCGTATAGCTTATTTATATTAAGTAGTACCTGCTGATCTCGGTATAGTGCAGCCTGCCTGGGCACACCAGCGTTAGGACAGCATACCCGACGTGCAGATTATAGGCAGAAATCCGTTATGAAAGTGCGCAATGACGCTCAGGGGCAGCCCAGCAGTGGAATAAACCCAGCGGATGTTGACTATGATGACACATTAGTATTCCAATTTGATTAATAAATGCATTTTCGGATGCATGTTTATTTACAAAAATAAACCTAATAGTTCTGTGTTTAATAAAAAGTTTTCTCAAGTTCTTCATACTAGGTATTTGTTACTAAATTTGTTCGCCGATGTCCTGTTCATATATGCTTAAAAGATTTATATTGATGTAAAATTTCCATATATTCAAAGGAAACAAAAAGTAAGTAGAGTTAATTAATTGTTTAAAAATAAAAACCCACAATGTTGAAAGTTTTTTACGACAAAATTGACGTAATCCACAGACGTGGCGCGGCGCGAAATGCCGAAGAATTCAACGCGTGGACCATCAATTACGAGTGGTCGGTCCGTACCCGAAACGTTATTGTACGCGGTCAAAGTGTTCATAGCACGGTGGCGATAAATATTGAGCTTAATAAGTGAACTAGACACACTCAACATACAATGCGCCGTGGGAAAGGCGGTGGCATTACGACGCGCGACCGTCGCACGACGCGTCTTCGGTTACCTAATGATGGTACGTAGACGATAAGCATAGCAAACTGGTGACTTGGGAAATTTAAATAACACTGTCAGATATCAATCAATTTGTATTCATGTTAATTTAAAAGTTGTTTATCATAGATTTACGTGTTCAAAAAGCGATTTAGTGATTTGATTCGCAAATAAAGCGCACCGTATTTAGTCACCGCACTCGTTATGCGTTTTTAAAGTACATATGTTATTTTCAATTCCTCTTCATAATATTCTTGTTAAAATCTGGGAATAATCTTGTATTTAATACGCTAACTGATCGGGAGTCAAACAAGGTTACAAATGTTCGTTATTTATACTACGAAACAATCTAATCATGAAGTTTTAGACAAAAGCGTGAAATGGGCTTAGAAAATAATTCATGAAGTACACAGTTCACGAATATTTACAGTAACATAATCTAGTATGCATTTGTTATTTTAAGAATTTATGAAGCGCCGATGCGGATAAAATGCGGTCGCACAGAATTATACCTCAATGTAAATGGCATTTGAAATATGCGGTTTATGTAGTTGTATTCAAAACGTAAAAGTTCACAGGTATTAAGGTGTGTAGCATCCGTTAGCGGTCATAGAATGTGCAAGATGTAAATTGGATTAATAAATCCAGTATCGATTCTACCTTGGAATGTTAATATACATTATAATTTGCGTGTTTTCAATCGCAGTAAAACTAAGAGGTCTATGTCTATATTATATATGATTATTTCAAATTATACGAGAGCAACTGTGATTTTATTTGCGAAACCCCGTTTCGTATTACCGTATTTATAATTTTCAAACTCTCTCTTTTTCGGTGCTATAAATGTAAAATGTGAAATTCAATCGTATGTCTGAATATCAACCTATTTAACATAATTTGTGAAAACCTTCCAATGTCGAACCAAAGTAATATCACAGTTACTTTACTCACCACACATTTGTTTAATAATCATTTAAGGTTTAGAATGAGGCAGATTATTCTGGTATGTCCTTTATACGATATGAATTAGCGACCTTTGTGGTTTCAGATCCGAGAACTATGACGTGGCTTGTATTGTTATTGGTCATGTCAGGTGCAAGTAGTATGTGCCGTTCAATATGAGAATGACATATATCTACTTTTATGTCGCATGTTTAAATTTACTAATAACTTTTAACTACTTCATAATGCTTAAAGGTTCATTTTGTTTATTGTTTACGTCAAGATAGCAACGATTAGGTGTTAATAATTGGAGACAAGCCTGAAATGGTAGAATTTTAAGTAACTTTAGAATTCGTGTACGTTAATACCAACAATATATTTTACGTGTAGAGTAGAAAGCATAATAAATATTGTATGCGAAAATATACTATTCTAATGGTAAAACATTCGTTAAAAAATAAAGTTTCTTAAAAATTTTAAAACCTTACATTAAATAAAGATATGGTTACATCTTTTAAAATGTAAGACTTAACTTTATATGCAGAAAAAATTAAATAAAGTATTGAAATATATTAGCAGTTTTCCCTAGATGCAGGAACAACGGCAGACCTCTATCATATTATTTGTATAAATGTGTCAATGTTAGTACTGTAATGTAAGTTGAACAAGTCTTGTTCGAGATTGGTTACAAAGGCGTCCCTACTCCCGAAGAGTGACATGGTCGCCTCCAGATGGGCAACCACACACTCCACAGCGATATCCAAATTCTTTTAATACACCTACTGTTTATCTCTATTTCATGATGTATGTCTATTACAATATATTGCAAAATAGTTTCAACTGGTGAAACGTGGGAGTGTTCTACATTCCTCTGCCTACCTCTTCGGGGATTACAGGCGTGGTGTTACTTTAGTTTCACTGTATCATAATAATAGTGATGTGTAACAGTTTAATGGGAACCACGCAATATCAAATTACATATATTTGAGTTGGTGCGTAATACATTAATATTATAACGATATCCGCTACATGACATAAGCTGCGTAGCTTATAGCACGTTGATTCACTTTATTAGAATGCCACTTATATAAGCATAATATTATTTTTTTGTCATTTCGGGAAGTCTGCATCGGCGACGATCATGTTCCGGAATTCATATGATGCATATTTTCTTATGATCAGGTATTGTTCATTGAATGAGGGTGTGCCGTAGTTTTTCTTATAATTTTTTTGTTTAATGAATAATTGTAAAATTGTTATTACTGTCAGCGCGTGTTTTCAAGGTTTTAATGGCTGCTGACGCTAAAGTATGGGATGTGTTATGTAGGCTTTCATAGTCTGTTTTGGTTATGTTCAGATTTCACAGACATTCACTCGAATTAATTAAATTAAGTAAATTGGAAGAAATCTATATTAATGTTTCTTTCAATCCAAAAAAATAATTTTATGCCATTAAATTGTATTAATTCAATAAATGTTTCGTGTAATTATTATGAATATTACATTCAAAAAACTATGTATTTAATGTGTACCCATTTCCTTTTTGAGTGTCTCTATATATTAAAATTTATGTGTGTCTCTATATATTATTTTTTTTAGTGTACCTACATGCAATATTGATCGCAATCATAATATAATAAAATGTACACAAATATACACTGTATATTAATTAATACGTTTATTACGGTTCTAACTAAAATAATCATACAATTACTGTGGATTTTTCAGATAAATAAATAAAATAAAAAGGATTGGCGATGCTATGCGTCGATCTTGAACCGCTAAGCGTGGACAAACGTGGTATATTATTCCACGTCTTACCCAAGACAGGATGAGGGTTAATGAGAACTGACTATGATGGTACTTAAATCTACGCTAACTGGCGTGCTCCCCCGCTTCCATCTTTCCGTTTGGCGCGCTCGATTATGCTGCGCACGTGCAGTGTGTTAGGAGCTTTCTACCGAGTTATTTAGCCTATTACAGCCTATTCGTATAAAAGGGGTGATAAAAAAGAACTTTACGTACAGTCAATAACAGATAAATTCTTTTCATAGCTGGTGGTCTGCATTTAATGTTCGGGTTACCAGGTTATCTCATGTTATTAACATTTAACAGTATCACCTCTTCACACGCTTTGGAAAATGTTACGTAGAAATCTGTACAATCTTTAAAATAACAAAGTGTACACAGTTTAGTAGCAACAGAAATATTAATTTATTTCTTTAAATCTCATTGAAACTAACATTACATGCTAGGCCCAATTCGTCAGTATTCTAAAATTATTAAAATATTAATTTATTTATTTTAAAAGGTACTCTATAGATTACGACAATATATCATCATAATCATCATTAACCTTTTTATCAGACTCCTAATGGACATCGATTTCCTCTCTGAAAGAAAAGTTTAAGGTCACAGATAGCCACGATGGCCAAGTGCCGCTCAATAGACATAACACGGTTCAGGGCGCGGTATAGAGAACTAATGTTGGTTAATTAACTGATATTGTTCTAGTTCTTTTAATATATTTGTGTCACGATTATCAAAATAAATTTGCAATCGACTATTAATAATCAACTATTTTAAACTTTAATAAAGAGTAGCTAATTTGATACAAGTGGCATTTTGTGAGATGGCGGGAAAACGTAAAAATGATATAGGGGTATGGCGGGAGATTATTGGCGGATTGAAAATAGAATGTTGACATTGGGGAGAGGAGAGGTTATAAGATGTACTAAGTGGAATCACTCAACGAAAACAAATATTGATAATATTAAGTTAAATAACTGACGATTCCAATAATATATCTTATTACGGAAATAATAATATGGGAATAAATATAGAATTGTGATTGAAAAGGTATTTTACTATTATTTCAGTGGTTAGACGGACCATAAAGGTATGTTGAACTTTCGAAAATCATTAGATATGCAACAGGATTTTAGTGATAGTCGTTAAGAATCTGACAACCAAACGAATGAGAATATTTGGAGAGTCATTTTGCTTATTCCACTTATTTGGATATTGTAATGTCGAACATATTCAATGTGAATACAATGTTGTTGTAAAACAAAAAATTTTATGTCGCTAACGAATCAATGAATTTCCATAAATAATGAAATTCAATTGTATATAATTATTATATACAGAGTATAAAAAATGTTAACCGAACGTGCGGAAATCTTATTCTTAAATTAAGTTCTTATTGGACTATAAATATGAAATGAAATCGAATTAAGTTAAGACAGCATATATCATTGCCTATTCACCACACACATTTAATATATTATTATATTAGTAGTGCTTTAACAGATTTTAAAAGTCCATGAAATCTAATTACATATTTTAATACATTTAAACAATTGATTAAACAAATTAAAGTCTTACATATGTAATATATATTTAAATGCCATAAAACACGTGTAAGTTGATTTTTTTTATATAAACTTTATATACATTAGAGTTAAATAAAGGTACAAATATAATATAAACTCACCGATGTTGATTTATAATTCTTTCTACATATAGTGCCCGGTGTATGGCAATAGGCTCACCAATTATTCCATAGTGGGATGTAACCGTATCTGGTGAAACGTGGGAGTGTTCTACATTCCTCTGCCTACCTCTTTGGGGACTAAAGGCGTGATGTTACGTTCTACATATAAATGGCTATTTCCTATTATTAAATTAACACGTAATTCATAAAATACTACAAATCAAACTAAAACATTATCTCGTTACGTATAGTCCATTTTTTCCGAAAGTTGTCATTGTGGTGCAATATTATTAATTTATAATCTACATTTCATTCGAGTTCAGAAACGTGTTATTAAACAGTAATTGTGACATGACAATAAAGTCCTTATTAAACGCACGCAATGTCGATTTCATGTGATTATTATTAAGTTATCAATGTTATTTCGACACGTTTTGTCATAAGCAGGTCGGAATAGAAATACTGGGTTAATTGCTGGCGCTACCCGCCCGATTTGCGAAAGAAACTACTCTGTGACAATAATTGTTTATGGAGGTAATGTTAATACAGTTATAGTTTTCAATAATGTAAACTGGTAGAAATAAATCTAATATTAAGCAGCGTTTATATTTGAGCAACCGCGTATATTGTAAATATAATCAAATATTTTACTTACTTACATATATCAGAAAATTATAGGGTTGTTCTAGTGTTTCGAGATATACTGCTGGTTATTTCAGCAGATTAATGTCACGCATAAACCCTATGTATAGGTAAACGGAGACTAAATACTTATACCTGCGGCTGCAGGCTACGGTCCTGGTAAACTTCTTCTAACTCTTCTACAAACCATTAGTTCTCATACACACTCTTCTATTAAATGAACTTATGATCTGACCAGTTATTAAGACGTGGTATGTTTGATCAAATGACGTACATTTAGGTGTGTCTTTTCGTATTCAACCATTCCCACTGACCTTTTAAATCTGTTTTGTTACCTTATCGCTATTTACTTTTTTTTTTTCATTACCAAACCGTCTAAATGAGTAACAAAAAACTTGTGACAGGATGTGGGATTCTTTAAATTCTTATAACATGTATACAATTACACGCAAGTTACACATGCGTGCTGTAAAAAAAGATGTTACGTAAAATATAACAATTCGTGTTTGCAATAGCTAGACGTTAAATTGTGTTTGATTAGGTTTATACTTATTTCTAGTCATTGTTTAGGTTAAATTTAAGATTCCCCGATATTTTCCAATTTATTTTAGACGTGACCTTCAACGGTTGTAATACAGCAAAGATTGGATATTTTTTTGTCAAATTTTCTGTTTGATTGCTTTGAAATCACATTTGCATGGTACGATTTAGTAGGAAAATTACAAAATAAATCAAAGCAAACAATCTAATCAATTTTGATATCATCCACGAGTAGGTAGATACTATTTATTACGCAAAAATACATAATAGTTATGCGTTCACAACTGGCACACAATGTTGGCACGAAAGTGTTGGAATGTTCCAAGTACTGCGTTATAATGTAATGAACACAGCAAAACTGGAGTTACAAAAAATCGTCAGGCCGCGGCTTGCCACAAATTTCACCAAGCCCCAGTCACGACTGCTTTACTGCCAGTGGTTTTTTTTTCTTTTCGTGACACCTGGCGGAAGCTAGTCGTCACGTCACGACACGGTTATTAGAATTGGACTTAGTAGTATATGTCATTAGTAATTACAATAATTAATTATTGTACGTAAACGAAATGCCCGTAACAAAGATTGATTCCTTGCGATTCCAGCAAATACGTCCGTAAATTTATTCGTTATGGTTATTTGTACAAAGTATCAAAATGTAAAATTCGACTGTACGAACTGCCATTGGCGATATCGAATTAAAGTTTCTCGCAAATTAAATTTAGAATCAAGTATGTCTTGTTTCTAGAACAAGTCGTCCAATTATGTTGGTTCAATGTAACCAATTAAAATGTTCTTAGATTAAAAACACTGTACAGAATACCAAAGGTCTCATATTTTCAACTATACCTATGTAGAGTGGAATACGTCCTTACTTGAAGTAATAAATGATCCACCGCTGATATTTGAGAAGATTCTAGAATAAATGATCGTGGCGTTACAAAAGGGTATTGAGTTCATAATGGTTGAGGAATTCCGACGTGTAAGCTTAAATTGAGGAACAATAGAGTTGTGGTAGATCGTGCATATGCGGTGTTACCGTACGGTATGCGGTATTTTGAAAGTGGTACGTGCAAGGTCAAAGTTGCAACAAGCGTACTGTCAGTTATGTCAAACAAGATATCCGTTTTGTTGCTAGATGCATACACTCTTTGCATTATGCTCCTTTAATGGAAATGTTGCAAGGATCCTTGAGAATTTAAAACTGTTACGTAATTTCGTAGGTAGTTATGTAGGTTTAATATATACCGGTATTGAAAATATTTTTATGTCTATTTTTTAAATATTGTTTACATAACGGTACACTTCAGTAATGTTTGAATTATCGGTAATTTTTTTAAATAATTTTATACCGCAATCTAAAAAACAGCACAATACTCGTAGATCACTTGCCACTAGTAGTTCAAAAGGCAACATCATGCCTGTAATTCCTAAAGAGTCTCTACGTGGGATAGGTTAACTACTTTTTCAGGTAGTTAGCCTATTGTTATACTCCGGGAAGACTATTAGTTACGAATGGCATTTACTAGATCAGACGAGCTGAGGCATAACAATGAGGAATAAAATGGGAAGGCATAGAAAATTTTCAACGGTTTTTAATACAAGTACGTCTGTAAATTCCTCGATGGTAAAGATATAAATGATAGCTTTGTACATGTGGTATATGAATTCCTGCAGATGTACGTGCCAAGTAAATTTCTTACAACGTAGACGGGGAATTTATTGTACGAATGTAAAATGTTATTTCCATTCCAAATCCACATGCGCTATATGAATAAAATCAAATTGAGAATGTACACGATGTTTTATTGGTGGAACATGTTGACCACGTTACCGATACTTGAACGATATTTGCGTTCTGTTCATTCCTGGTATTGCGATTTAAAAATGTATTCTGTTACATCTTTTTTGTGTGGTATTGCGCAATGAATATTTATTTTTAACGAAGAGACGTGACACGTGACAAATACAAATTAGGTCATCGATAGTTATTGTAAGATCGTCGGTCAGACAACGGATGAGATCAATAGCGGTGCCGGTCGCAAATGTCATTGGCTATAGATAGAAAGTTGGTACGTCGAAGACGAGGTCGTGACCGCTGATGATGTCGATAACTTGTCACCTGGACAACAGTACAATTAGCCTGCACGCAACAGTTGTGCGACATTTCAGTACAGCGGTACTCAACCTTCTTTTCACATTTGGTATTCACGTCTGATGTTTTGTGCTAAGCTGTAATGTTTCAACGTTTGTTGGGTAGAGCGGATGAAAACAGTAGTTTTTGAGTTTTATATAAGCGTTCCTATTATTTTATAAATATGTTAATAATAATTAATGTGTTTCTTTCACAAGTGTTTTTGTTTATTTTCTCGAATAGATTAATTACCTTTGTTTTACTTTATTCTATATTCATATAATTAGTAAATTTTTATAACATTTACATTTTATACCATACTCGATAATGGCCGACATACACATGTTGCGTGCTGAAAAAACATCACAAAAAAGCATTTGTCTTTTTTTTATAATGTTCTTCAATTTCAATCATGTTTGGATATTGAAAGATTAGAAGAAGAAGAAAAATCGCACCATAGACAAAAAATTACTCACTGGCAGTTGTCCGAAACTACTTATTACATTAATAGTACTATAACAGAAATATATATGCAAGTATAAAAAAACGACTCACGAAAGTTTCATCGCATCTTGATTAATAATTTGCAGGATAAATTAACATATTTTTTTATAAAATTTGATGCTCATCACTGTTTTTAACATTCGCCAGTTGGACACGGGGCCCATCTGGGGATGAGAAAGGTTAAGGCCATGGTTTGCCACACGGCCCAATCACAGATTGGAAGACTAAACTTTGGGACTTGAAATATATAATACTTTATATACCAACAAAGACAAGTAGACAAGGAAGATGAGAAGTTTGAACAGCACTGTTTGCGACGAAAAATCGTGACGTATGACCATTATGAGAATTCTCGTAATCAATCTATTGGTGTGGAACTGGTGCAGCTGCGCTCGTAATGCTCAGACAGAGCCTTGCGTGACAACTTCATTTAACTGACACACGAGTACAGATGAGAGGCATGGTAGTTTTCGATGGTCGAAAAACATTTACGGGCCAAATATCCATTCGCAACAACTTGTGATAACGGAAGCTAATTTTTCGTTATTTACATACATACATGTCTTCACACCAGGTCCATTACGGGGTAGGCAGAAAGCATCGCGCGCCAAATATCTATCTCTCTCTCTCTCTCTCTCCTTATAGACCTGTCATGTTTCTTCTACGTTAATCACTCTCTTTATACATGCACTCCGGTTTGAGAGACTGGATTCCGCCAACAGCTAGTATCTGGCCTATTTGATCATGGTAGGTGAGTCTTGGTATGTATTTCATATTTAATTATTTAAGCGTCATTTAATTGTATTCAAAATTTTTATCGGTCTTAATTACTGACTTTCATGACACTGTTGCTAGAAAAATGTAATATATTGCAGTTTACGGGACCGGTTGCAACAAATGGTACTGTAGTTTTTATCATAATTAATACATTAATTACGATGTGCCGTTTGGTATGATACTCGAATTTACATTTTGTTACGTTAAAACATCAGCAGTATGGAGGTTTTTTTGCGAAACAGACATTTTATGTCCATGTATAATGTGTCGTGAAGTTATTTTTAAACCAACGCGGACCACGAACGTACTGCTTATAACTCGTATAAAAATTTAAAGAAACTGTCTCTTGAACATAAATAGCTCGTAGTCTGTACATTTACATATTGCATATTATATTATATATTTTATCTAGTGTATTCAGCCCAATGTTATTTACTTCAGTTTGATTTAAAATAAAAGGGAACTAAGAAGTTTTTATCACATATATTTAATGAGGTAGTCGTTAATTAAGCTACTTATTTCCGTTAATACTGTTGATTGAATGTAATATCATTAATCATTAATTCGTAATGACTTTATTTTAGATAAAGTCAAGGTAATTACTTTTGACTAGTAAGAAGTTGTACACTGAGCGACGTGGTGGTAACCATCGCGACGGCGACGGGCGGCGCACGGTCATGTTGAGTTTCCCTCTTCTGAAAGCGCGCTCATGACTATTTCCTTCTTGACCTTCGCAGTCTTTCTTATTAAATTGGTTCTGGTAAGTCGCTTTATTTTATTTGCTTTACACTTAGATGTTTACAATAAAGCATTTAATTTACTTTATATATTACTACAAAAATCAATAAAAAACGATTTCTACTTCAGCAAGTCATCCACACGTACAAAAACAAAACGATGATGGTGACTCCAACGGTGGTCGCTGCAGTGGGACGCGCCGCCACAGGACTTAAGCGACAACCGTAAAATTAATGTGAAATTAAAATATGAATGAAAATATTTTCATTCATCTTAGTAGACATTAATGTACTATAACTCAATTGCTAGCACACGCTTACTTCAATGTAAATCTTAAATAAACTAT
Organism: Mimoniades ocyalus; assembly: GCA_018245615.1. NCBI lineage: Eukaryota > Metazoa > Arthropoda > Insecta > Lepidoptera > Hesperiidae > Mimoniades > Mimoniades ocyalus. Next base: position 6,175 of record DWDV01000314.1, on the reverse strand, counting down.
ACTCCGAAATTATCAAACATAACTTGTTTTATTATCTCTTACATCACACACATAACAGAAGGTATTCAGTAAAACGGTAACATAATTCTCAAATAGACCATTTTCGTCCCATTATGGAATAGGTGGTGACACTATTGCAATACACCGAGCACATTTCTAGAATCCGCGCTACTACTAAAAAATCTAAATTAGAAAAACCCAATAGTGAGCGACCCGGGATTTGAACCCAAGACCTCCCGATCCGAAGTCGCGCTTGCAACCAACACAATCAAAGAGACAGTCTGAAAACTATCGCTCTTTTACCCCATCCTGCCGTTACAACAAAACATAAATCGATTCGTCAGAGTGTGTAATTTTGACCTACTTCATGATTTGAAGATTATAATTATACTTTAAAACACTTCGTTTCATTATTACATGTAGATAGCAGTATACAAGTGTGCGCCATCAGCTAATTGAGCTGGATAATACATAATTCTGCACATTACTTCCACTTCAACAAGGCACGCAATCGTTCGACTACCACTAATAGATTACAAGGTATTATCATCATCTCCTAGAATACGACAAAAGCTTTACCATTAGGTAATTTTTACTTGACATTATAAACTCTACCCACCCCAGCGCTTCAAACGAACAACATTGAAAATGTGTTAAACTCGACTTCTGAAACTAACGACTGATAATGACTGAATTGATTAATGATTTTTTGAAAGAATAGAAAGACATTTTTAAAGCAGCAAAACAGGAAAAATAGTCGATTTTTCTAAATCTTTGAAATAAATTGTCAATAAATAGATTTCATTTTGACATAGGTATATTTTGCTTTTATTTTAGAATTTTGGAACTCGTCCCCCATGATGCTATATTATTCGTTCCATATTCGCGATTTCCATAATCGCGGCATATTTAAGGAACACCTGGAATAAAATGTTTTTACTGTACGATAGTTATTTTTTATATCAACACTAATCTTAAATTTGACAACTGACAGATAGTATGTCATAAATGACAAGCAAATCGGGTATCAGCATCAGCACAGCGCTATCAGTGGAACTGTGGAAGCGTCCTTACTCTTTCCCCATTTAGATGAATTACGCCGCCATTATTTGGTTGGAATCAAAGCCTGGACTTCCAGTGTAAGTTTATACTTAAGTAATATTTTTTCTAAAACGTATTCTGACTGTGACAATTCCTAATGTTCATTTGCATGCGCTTATATTATTTTTTGAAACGCGGTGTGGTGCTGTTATTAAAATTTAAGTGGATAATGCTCAGCCCTACGGGTGTCCGAAATAATTGAAATAAATAATATCTCACTTAGTAGAAGACTGTGTTCTGCAACTATGAATAGATATAATATTTATATCATCCCACTGCATTGCAGGCAGCGTCGCGCGCATCTTACTGCAGCAAAGTACATGCGCAATCCAAGGATTCGGAAGTTTGCAACAATCGATCCGAATGCAGATGCGTAAATGGATAAGAAGCGTCTGAATCTAAGAACGTCCATTCTCTCGTGGGTTTGCTTGTTGTGGAGATGTGCTACTGACTGTTGGCTTCAAAACCAATAAAATGAGTGTCACCGAACAACAGCCTGTAGAGGAAGGTCACCAACGTTATGCGTCGCGTAAGGTGTTAAAGCTGAAAAAACATGAGCAAGCCATATTGCCAGACGAAATCGCCAGTAAGTGTTAATGTCATCTACCAAGTTTGTTTTAATTTTTTATAATGTAACTTCGCATGCCTCTAGGTGTAAACAGTTCTACAAGCTAAGATTACGGAAGTAGAGGATGCCCTATATAAATTGATGATAAAACTGACAATAAATGAAAAAAACATTTATGTTTTATGTCACAAAACTAGCTACATAATCTACTATCAATAAATTTTACTTATTGCACATAGGGGAATAATGATGAACTTTATTGGTTTGTTCTACTATACTGATTCTCTTTTTCACACAGTTAAATAGCTTACATATTTATGTATGTATGTAGAATTGTAAATGTAATATAGTTGTCATTGTCAAATGTGTAGATGACTATATTTAGGGACCAGAAATATTTAAGACTGACATGATTTCACTGATTGTTAAATCTTATAAGCACTACAGTTGAATGTCTTTTTAACTAATTAGTTCATCATATTACTTTGACAATTTACCACCACATTGTTCTAGTAAGAAGTAGAGCATGTAGCTAAAGAATGCATCATAAGGAACAACATTCACTGATGTTTGTGAACTTTTGCTAACTCATTCATCAAATGTGGTTCTGAATGTCGGTTTATAAACATGTATAACACTTTTATATGAGAATGTATTTTGTTACAGATGCTGATGACTTCTCAAAGGTGTGTAGAGTGTGTGGACATATTGTGGACCAAATAAAACCCATATTTGGTGATACAGATGAGCAACATGACTTGGCTGAATTGATACGAAAGTACCTATTCATCAAGGTATTATTTTTAGAATCACTTATTTGGTCTGTAGACTGTGTTTTTTTTTTTGAAATTGTAAACAAATGTAAGTTTGATAGTGCTAGAAGTTTTATTTGGTCATATAAATAATAATTTCTATGATTAAATACTCTTGTGTCGGGATGGAGTAAGAATATATTTCCCAACCCCGTGCTGGGTTACAGGCGGAGTACAGGTCATAAGATGTCACTTAACCCGGCACTGGCAAGTCCCGTTAATGTGATGTCCTGGGGCTGGGGCTACATGCCCTGGGGGCCTATAGTCAGTAGCATAGATGGTGCGAAAAGCTATGCCCTGCAATTCCCAATCCCCATGACGTCTGGTGTGGAGATTATGGGCACTCGGGGGAGGCCTATTACCAGCAGTGGACGTCAGTAACATGATGATGATATTTAAACAGATGTGATGCAATGAATAGAGATCAGAAATGTGAAAATATCAGGGAAAAGAAATCCATTTTTTTTAGAAATATCTTAAAGTTGCATTAGTAATATGTTTGTAGATAAGTGAAAATGACCAGTTGCCAAAGGGAGTGTGCATGATGTGTTCGAGAAACCTGGTGTGCTGGCACAAGGTGGCCCGCCTGGCTCGAGTGACCGACTTCGTGCTCCGGCGCCATCTGGGCGCCCGCCCTGCCGCCCCGCCGGTGTGTCCAACTAACTCATTCAGACATAATACACTCAATGATATATTGTACACTATATGATTCAAAAGCAATCATGTAAGTTACCTTGAACTTTGCAAATGTCTATGTTCAGCCAAGTTAATTTTGTCAATAGTCATTAATTTTGGAAATAGTGCTATCTTGTAGTTAACTATACCTTCGCCTTCAGATTCTTTAACCCAGTATTAACCCCATTGATTAGGAAGTCCATGGATACAAATAAGAAGTTCGAAACTAAATTACATTGTAGCACTAAGTATATGACATATTGGATTTATGTAATCAAAAAAAGCAATGAAACAGAATATTTTTGAATTTCCAATGTCTGTAATAAAAATTTTAATATTGAAGTAGGAACGTTTAGTGCACCCTCATGGAATAATATGTTAATTATAAGAAAATTTTAATTTCAGGAACCAAAGCCAAGTTCTAGTACTGATGACATCAAAGAGGAAACAAAGTAAGTGTTCCATATGATATTATATAAGGCCTTTATAATATATTACAACTGACCCCAAATATGACTTCTGTACGATTACAGGTATGAGTCGAAAATGTTGCTAGACTCTGTTGTTAAAAATATACTCACTAATTACTTTCTTGCACTGAATGTGGAAGAAAATTCCAATTTAAAGTATGTCTGCTTAAAATGCAATGGTACAAACGTCGGAAATACAGTGGAGGAGTTAACTGAACATCTCAGTACAAACCATTGTTCTGATGTACAAAGTGAGCAGTTGTTAGACAGTTTTATAAAAGATAACGTAACGTTTGAAGAGAGCCTGCTATTTGATGATTTTGATGATGTCGATGGTGATGCTGAGACTGTCCAAGACAAGACTGTACATAAAAGTGTAATAGAAATACCACAGTTTTGCTGTCCATATTGCAAAAGTATGTTTTCGTCCACATCGAGGCTAATATGTCATCTTGGCAAACACGTAGAAATGAGCATTGATAGCGGAGTGACGTGCTGTGACAATTTTTTTGATAAGAAATCATTTGTGGCCCATCTTCAGGAATGCCATGTAGCGGGAAGTTCAAAGGGAGCAGTATGTAGAACGTGTGGGTATTCCGCCGACGATAATGAAGAATTACAGGCGCATGTGAACCAAACACATGATACAGTCCCAAGTATGAAAATAAATATTAACAGAAGAAAAATTGAAATTTCAAAATGTAAAAAGTACATCTCCGCAACGTGTCCAAAATGTAAAAAAACCTTTTCTAACAAGTATAACATGCTCGTCCACATGAAGAGTCACAGCGGTGAGGCGAGGAAATACACATGTGAAAAATGCCATAAAAGCTATAGAAGTCAAGGGAGCCTGACTAGTCACTGGAAAGTTGTACACGAGGGCGAGCTGAGGTTCATCTGCGCGTCGTGCGGAGAAGCCTTTCCTTCGCGAATTGCACGCGACGTACACTCGCGACTGCATACGGGTCTTAAGCCATACACATGCGAATATTGTAGAAAATCATATAGAGCGAAAAACACATTAAATCGACACATGGAAATGCACTTTGACATCAGAAAATACACATGTCAACTGTGTCCAAAGAAATTTAGGAAGAACGCACACTTAAAATATCACCTAAGCACACATCACAGGATATAACTTGGGGTTATTTGTTGCAGATGGATGCCTCACCGTATCAGCTTCGAATGCTGTCCATTTACAGAGAGTGATATAAATATAATCAAACTTACTCCAATTGACGCAATAGATTCAAGCAACTGTACAATGGACGTCGATATGTATATTAACCTCGATTGTGAAGATCATAAAGCAGAACTCGATTCTGAAGTCTTTAAACCTGACCTCGATAACACGTCACGTCTGGATGATGAAGACGCTCCACTGTCATATATTGCCAACAGTAAATCAGAAACATATAATAAATTTTACGAAGCCCTTATAAATTTTAGAAATCATTACTTTAACGAGCATAAATCACAACAATATAGGTACCCCGATTTCACAGAATCAAATTCTTCTGACGGGGATGATGATACACAGGAAGCCGAAAAGTTAGAGATCAATAGTTACGACGATCTTACGCTATGCAACATGAGGAAAGACAGGATGGACGAAGAGACCAGGCTCGAGCTCAGCGAAGCGAGAACAAAAGTCAACGGTAAGCTAAGTTTTACATGTAAGATATGTGGAAAAAATCTGAGCTCGTCGCATACATATTTATTTCACAAACGAATCCATACTGGAGAGAGGCCATGCGTGTGTCACATTTGTGGTAAGCAGTTCCGAGCGCCCAGCGGTTTACAGCGGCACCTCACGGAAACGCATGAGCGCGTGCGCCGGTATTCCTGCAACATTTGCCCGAAGAACTTTAGTAACTTACAAAATTTGAAACAACATTTTCGCATCCATACTGGCGAGCGACCCTTCGAATGTTCCCATTGCGGCAAACGGTTCACCCAAAGCAGTACTTTGCATGTTCATCTAAAGACGCACAGCGAAGAGTTTCCCCACCAATGCACAGATTGCGGGGCCAAATTCAAACTCCGACCTGGGCTCACGAGACACCGACTAAAGCACACCGGCGAGCGACCGCACGTGTGTATCAACTGCGGCAAGGGGTTTCGGCAGAAACACGAGTTGAACAGTCACGTCTTGTCTCACACGGACGTCAAGCCGCACGTATGCGCCGCGTGCGGTGCCGCCTTCCGACAACGAAAAGCATTGAGACATCATTGCAAAAGGGCCCACGACGGCAACTCCACCACGGAGGTCTCACATCACCTCCCGTACGACCATGTTCCACCGTACTAAGAACATATATAATGCCATCTGTCATGTTTTTTTTAATATACCATTGTAAAGTATTTTTGTTTTTTTTTTATACTTTATTAGTATCCTTACTCGCATCGTCCTTTCGAATAAACAGATTGAAGGAAGAAACTTATAAAAGTAATATGTTTCACTTTTCAGTCAAAATTTAGAGTTGAATATCATTGAAATCCAAGTTGACTCTGTGGAATCCAGCGGGGAACTCGGCGAAAAAATA
>DWDV01000313.1:0-18049 GCA_018245615.1 Mimoniades ocyalus | reverse complement strand
AGAGGTCGAATTTCAAACCACTAGGTTATCACTACTATGTATATGCATGCATCACTGCATGCAATATTAGGTCTTATGTTATTGTAATCATGAATAGAATAGCATATACTTTTTTCTGTCTTTTCTAGTTCAATCACTAGCCGTTTCACTCATTACTCCCGACAAAGTATAACATGAAAATAAAATGAATCATACTTAGACTTCAATAGTAAACCTTACATTTCAGCAAAACCCTACAACGATGCGTGTCGATTGACCGGAAGTAGTGGCAATCTATATTTACAACTTCCGGCGGGGGATGGCGGGAAACCAATTAATAACTTTTATCGTATCCGGTGTTGGCGTCTCGAACAATTAGCGCGCCCATAAAAATCTTCGCGCCTGATTGGAAAGAGCAATGGGCAAACCCGTAATAAAATAGTACGTTTTATCCTGTAACTACTGAATTTCGCTGTTTTCAGCCTCGATATTTTATTTTGCGCTAGTTTCATTTCATAAATTTCAGATTTATTGGGTCTACAAACGTACAGTTAACTATTTTTGTTCCTTACAAATCGTTTATAAACATAATATGATGAAAGAGTCAGTTGAGAATCGTATTCCAAGAACTGAATGCCAAAAACCCTTTTGTTTGCTCGCACACAAGGATATGTTTGCATTCATTCAGATCAGATTCAGACAGATCAGATTCACAAGCTCAATAAAACGCAATATATAAAAATCTTGCTCGGAATAAAATGCCGGGCGCTTTTATTTTCATGCATGCCATCTTCAATATTAAAATTTCAAAGCAATATCCGGATGAATTAAAAACCCCTTATGTTTAAATAACACATTTAGTCATGAAAAAGACAAAATAAACTTTAATTTATTGACATTTAGTCATGTAATTTGTTTATAATAAGACCTATAGGTAATGGATGGACACGGGCTGCCGATAACCACGAAGTAATATTAAACAGCTCTTTAGGGACATCTTTATATATACATAGTTATGTGATCCCAAACTAGTCAGATCCTGTGCTATAATAACTACGCGGCTGATAAACTACATAAGTAAATATGTACATTAAAAGTCTAAATCAATAAGCCACACTTAATTCTTGTTGCAGCCTCTACGAAAACAAAAAACACTTTAAAGGCACACTTAGCGGAGAATAGCTAACACTAAGAGGTAACTCTTAATAGTTTCCCGCCTAGACTTAACCGCCAGGCACCAGAAGCCTGGGAATAGTACCTAACTGGAAATTTGAGAGAAAAACACTAATTAATAGACGCATAAATATATACATATATTAGCAGGTTAGACGTCACTACAAATATCATTAAGACCACACAGTTGAGTTACAACTACTATTAACTATACCAATATTTTTATTGAGGAATCCTTTGTATAACGTTACGTTATTAAAACTGACCACCAACAGTGCGACCAAACCGAATAAGGTGTTGATAAAATACAACCTAAGGAAATCATCTGAAAACCGACAAAAAAGTCCATAACTATTTTATTGCTTAATGTGAATTTATGATATAGATTCAATACGCTGAAGAATAGACGTGGAACTTTATTTAATTCCTCTAAGGACAGCTAGAAATTTATTCGTAACTATACTCACGATACTCTAAAAGATTTCGTAGCTCGTTGTTCTGCGAAAGTCAATACAAAGAGCTTGTAAGTAGATTTGCGCGGCTCTACCACGCGCCTCGGGCCTTTCCCTCATTCAATTACAGCCAATGCACACGAGCGGTTCAACCGCAAGTTGAGAATAACGATACAATGACGACCGCTCTCCTGTTTGCGACAATAAATATTTAATAATACATAGAATTTTAAATGGTTCCCATAAACTGCGATACCTACCTAGAATGCTTATACACTAGAATCATTATGGACTTCGACTCGATGGTCAGCATGTCAAACTAGGACCTTAATCCTTTTTAGGAGGGGATATTTATGTCAAACATTGAAAGCTACAGACCGGATCCATACGACGTTCTGCCCTGCACAGAGGTCCAGGTCAGAAAGTGATTACCGTACTAAAACTTTAGACGTAGCCATAGTCCTCAGTAGTAACACGTTTCTAACCAACAGGAAAATGTTAACCAATACAAGCCAATCCTACAACTAATTAATAATAGGTAATCCCCATAACTAGGTAATGTCCCGAGATATTATTATTATTAGTAGTAGTAGCAGTGTTATTGCCAACGGATAATATCAGAACTATTTGACGATAATACTGGCAGCCCTCGTTCAGATTAGTAACGGATGTGATGCAAATTGTAATAACTTCTTTCAAAAAATTATGTATTGGTCTATACTAATGAGTACATCTGAAACTCCGTCAAAGCATTCACTATCACAGCATATTAACCGATAACCGCTAGTAATTGTTATCAAGGTCGCCCGTTTACAATACCCCATACTACGCTGTTGGCCAAAATCGTTGCGTCTAGCGTCTAGAAGTCAAGAACTATTACTATACATATTATGCTAAAGATTGTTATTCCTTAGAAAACGAAAGTTAAAGAAAAATGTGTAAAAGAGTGTTAGAATTTTTTATATGCAAGTGTGATGTTCTGCTTTTATAAAAATAAATGAAGCAGTCCTAAAATGGTGGTTTTGATAAAGACGTAAAAAAAGTAACATCACGCCTGTAATCTACGTAGAGGCAAGCAGAGAAGTGTAGTACACTACCATGTTTCACCAGTTACGTTAACGTTCCGCTATGTGATATGAGATGAGCCTATTCCCAAACACCGTGTACAAATTCAGAATACCGAGCCATAAATACAGAATAAAATGTAATTTAGAAAAAATTTTAATGGCGCCCGAGCCTGTATTTGAACCTAGGACCGACGATATCACAGGCAGTCATATAAAAATAGAAAAAAAAATTTGCCGCACATGTCTCCAATTTTCTCGTTCTTTAAAAGGTACAAACCGCCAGTTGAATGCCACTGTGATGGAGCACTCTATCTCTTCACTGTAGAACACAACCACTGAGATTATTTCTATCATTATGCTGCAGACCATTTTTTCTAATCTGGTTGACGTGAACAAGCAACTAAGCCTAGCGACTTAGAATTCAGTTTCAAGATCCACGATGCAAATTCTAACACGTACTTGTTTACAAAAATACGTCCATTTACTGCTATATATAATGTTGGAGGAAAAATTGTACTAGTACACCTGCATATGTTATAAAAACGTAACATCACGTATGTTAAAGTTTTCCATAATATTGTCTGAGGCGTGTAAAGTTATACATGTAGCCAGCGTCATACGCATGTAGCCAGCGTGGCAGAATGTGGAGCCCTTCTAATAATGAAAGGATACACGTGGCACAATTAAAGGTTAATAAGAATGATGTCTGTACTGACGTCTATGTATCCTGTGTATTTAGTATATTAAATACATAGAACTATTTATATAGATACGCTAGCCATCCAATTTATTACAGTATTGCTGATTTATATAGGCACTTTAAATCTACGTTCTGCGTATGCAAGTTGACCATTGATTAAGTTAATTGATGATTAGTCAATTACTAAGATTGGTGTCTGTGGTTATGTGACATTGTTATTAATTGTTTTTAGTGTCGTACTGAAATACTACTAATAGGTACTACCTACCTACTAGTATTACTAGTATTGTTCGTACTGAAAATAGAGAAAAAAAGTCATAAAGCAAACATCATTCCACTTACCCATTTGTTTCAGTGCTTTATTTCCAAACGGCGATGTTGAATCGAAATCAAAAAAAATCGAAGCCGAATAAATTTCTTCGAGAAAAATGAACATTCCTGTCACGCCGCTACTGCTTGGGTATACCACCACTTACCAGCGGCGAATCGTCTTGTCGGCATCGAAGTAAATCAATAGTAACAAGAACACGTTAAGAAAACATTTAAAAATGAGATTTATTTGTTACATTAAGAGGTATTTCATTTACAGGTATTCTCGTATTACAATGAGTTTAATAATTTAATTTAATTTTTGTATTTAATTTTGAACTGTAAATAATTTAATTTTTATTGCATGTAGTGTTCACTTCTAGAAGGAAACACGCATAAATATCGTTTATGTAGACAGACTGACAGACATTTATGATTATTTTGTCCTATAGTGCAACGTCCAGTTTAGTAAACCAGTAACATATGTAAATAAATGTTTACTATCTTACTCCTTTCATGTTTTGTTGTGTGTAATAGTTTTTAAATTAAATACATTTGATTACGAAACAGTTTGGTTTACATACAGAATTAGGCTTGTATGTGGCAAATCCCAGCGAATACTCGTGCGGGATTACCGTCGTCATTAACCATTATTGCTCCACTCAGAATTTCTTTCGCAATTCCACAAGGTAAATAAGCCGGGTCATGATTTTCATGCGAACTAAGATCTCGAGTTTGACAAATTTGCTTATTGTCGAGTTTTTGGCCCTTCCAACCGCAACAACCCTCAGCGGTCTGGATAGCTAGGCAGTGCCTGTATTAAAAACCTATCAAACTATTATTATCATCGTCATCGGCTCGTGTCAATCCACCACTGTAGGTACATAGGCCTCCAGTGAGAGTTATGTCAGTTACCGATATATTTATATACATATACATAATAAGTTATTGACTTGTTCAGTATCACACAAAATAATTCAACTTAACCGTTACAATTCTTGAGGTAATTTATCATAGTAACGGCGACAAATTAATTTCACTAATAATATAACCAATCGCTTAACGCTTGTATGTAACCAAACCAGTATGTCTTTTTTTATAGTGACTTCATTACTAAAGTTTGTGTCTACTCTTGTAGGTAATATTTTATGCAATTCTGAGTCGTAACTTAAGTACCTCTCTTCTTTGCTCGTTGATGATTTGTCGCGCGGTATTTCGCCTTTCTTTAGCCTTTATTATTTGCTGTAAAAACCTCAGTTATTAATTGTTGTATATATTTCAGATTCATAGTTGTCAATAGCCAAACGGTATTAGGCGATTGGGAAGCGACAAATGAGTATAAGCCCATACGTACATGTGCAGTGAGTAACGTACCAAAACTTTTCTAATTAACTTGCGGCGAAGTTTTTTCGTTAACGTCGTTCGGGGCGAAGTGGCTTTTGTTGTAGTTTTAATGTTGTCTTTATTATACTTTTCCCATCGCGTTCGTTACTTGTTACTTTCGGCTCTTAGTATTATGAATTACGCTCTGAACAATTCTTAATCTTGTACATATTCATACAACACAGCTTGGTAGATTTAAATAAGAGACACAACCGAATGAAAATCAAGAACAATTGCCGGTAAAGTCGTCTATTAAACTGCATCTATACATATTACCAGAGTATGCAGCTATATCTACAGTACGATTGAAGGAAATATCCATTAATGGCACAACCGTGAATTAGTACCGTTTAAATCGCCTATTAAACTTTGTAATTGTTTGAACGGCGAACAATTACGAATGGTCGACGTGCTCGCCGAAGCACGGAGATACTTTACTAATGGCCAGGACTCATAATCATCAGCCTATTGGAGTCCACTGCTGGACATAGGCATACCTTGGGGGATTATGCTCATAATCCCGACGCCTGGCATGCGAGTTCGGCATCGCGGAGCACAACTACTCGAACCGCCTACGCTGCTGACCATAGGCGGCCATGGCATTCGAGCGTTGCCAACGCAGACCGGGCTATACCGAGATCTTCCACCTGGTCATTTATATGAAATTTTGTACCTATTCCGGAATATTGTACTTATACCTGTAAAGGCCCAGCGCGTGGACAGAATGACAATGATAATTATAAATACCTACCAATTTTTTAAACAATGCATTAAAGTGTATACTAAATCTTAAAATTAATTTTTTATTCTCAAAATTTTTATAGTTCCAATATAAACCATAGTTCTCCTCTCAGAATGAGAAGGACATTATGGAAAAGTCTTAGGGTCCTGGTTTTTTAATCAACCTTCCTTATATCCAGTGATAATTTCTTTAAAACACAATATATTTTTGTAAAACCAAAAATATGTACCAGAGAATCGAACCCCTAAAATTAGATTCAGTAAGCGATTGTTTTTCTAACGTCTTATAGAAAGTGAACATTTTTTAAGTTAAGTTTTAAGACAAGTTAATGAAAAATTAGTAGGTATTTGTAAATAGTCGAATCAAAAAACCAACATTGTATTTTTGTCACTATAAACATTATGTAAATAATTATAAATGAGTATTTTTTTATTTTATTATTATTCAAATATAACAAGACATGAATGTTACTAATATATCGAATAGAAAAATGTAAATTTAAATCAAATTTCAACTTTTAATAATACCAACATTTAGTTCACTATGACTAATAGACACCTTAAATTTTAACATTTTTTTTAGTAGCAACACTGTTATAAGGCAAGTACACACATTTTAACATTATAAGGCATGGTTTACACAAGATGTCGTAAAGCTAGCGGCAGTTTTATACAAAACCCATCACAACCCCAACCCTACCCGTAATTAATTTGCGAAATCATAGATTGCGAATCTACAAAAACACCCACTGAAGATCAAATTACACGTTATAGTAGCATTAAAAATTTTAAAATTTGAAATAGTTGAAATTCTTACCTACAGTACAAAAAACAGAAAATAATGTTTTTACTAATATTATCAAAATAAAGCGAAGAAAACTGGACCCAGTTTCTATAAACGTATATAGAATTATTTTTTTTGCAACCATTACTTTGGCATTACATAATTGGATCTTTGTTGTCTGAATTAAATTATTGGTGTCACTTAAATTTTCTTACACTTCAATTCAAATGTGAATCGCCGCACAGCTCAAGAACTCTTGCGTAAACCAAGCCACAGACACAATAAAGGCAATCATACAGGTACAAAGACATAATCATGGACATGGCCAACATGTTTACTTATACATATGTATATTTATAATAATAATAATAATAATTTAACATTAGAAACAGGACAAACATCTACGTACTATATATATGTCCACAACAATATTTATGTCCTTTAAACAAAAAAAAAATACAGAAAGCAATACTCTTCCTTCTAATAACAATGAGAAGGGATTTAATAAATCAATTTAGTTCAATATTATATTAGAACTAAGTAAGGGTCACAATGTATTTTTCAAAATGAAAACCCTTCATTACCAACCTTGCTTAAGACGGGGTACCAAATATTACTTATAATTTACAACCCTTTGGTACATACCCGTGTCGTGACACCCAGGGAATACTGCTGGAGCGACAGGCAGGTTTAAAGAATGAGAGACTGAAGGAAGGATCGCGTCTTCCAAGTTACATAAACAAATCATTCTTTTTTACTTACTTAAAAATAATACGAGTTGTTGAAGGTGTTATGTTAGTAATTTGCAAATTTGCCAGAAATTGACCTGTAATACATACCCTATAGTGCATACCTCTTGAACATGATACCTTGGTACAATGTCCATCTTCATTTTGAGACGTATTTCGAATTTCGAACAACTTTGAGAGCAGAGAATATTTGGTATAATAAAACACCTTCAATGATGTTTTTCAGCGAAAAATGTTCATTTATCGCATTAATTCACTCGTGTCCTAAATTAAAAATTATTTTATGTAAAAAAAAATATTTACCTAAATGCAAAATAAATTATAAAAAAAACTACCGCCGATTGACTCCTCCTCACAACGTCGCTATCTGAAAGCGTTCATGTGACACCACAAAAACATTTTTATCATTTGATATAAAGATAAATCTTATCTCAATGTGTTTCCAAGGAAAAATAAACATTTGAACAACGATTGTCTCTATCATATATTAGGAAATATTGCTTCAAACGAAAGAACAGAAGTGTGCTCCATTTTTATTTAGAAAAATAGACAGCATAATTAACAATTTACGAGTAAAATGATCAAAATATGTGACTAATAGATAGGTGTTTTTTTTTAATATTTCACTTTACCGCTACGCCTTTAATTTGGATATATCAGGGGTATAGAATCAAAACTGGTTATGTCCAGTAAATTTTTTCTTCCGAATACTTATTTCCGATTCCGGAAATACTTTTCTTATTTCCGAATACAAAGCATGATGATTATAGTTTTACTAAATTGAGAATAATATTTCTATTACTTAAACCTAAGTAAGTGAAAATTAAGCTCAAGGAACAAAATAAATAAGTTATTTTTGAATACTGTAAATTTTTTTTCGGAGGACATATCCATTTTTGTTTTTATACCCCTGATATGACAGATCTATTGATCTACTGTATTGATATTATCGTATATCAATAGAAGCACGATAGGTCCGTAAGGATAGCGACATTTGGCACTCGGTAGTCTCAGTCTACCCCGTAAGGAACCTGGCGTGACGATATAAACAGTATATCATGAATATAAAAATATATTGAATATATGTTATGTAGCAATAGAATATGTCGTAGATCTATTGATCTGCAGAATAGAGTAATTGCATTAGTTTTAGTGTCATGTGTACGCGGACATTTCTATTTTATTTTCACTCGTTAGATAGCAAGCAGGTAATGTAGGAAGCGATGGGAGTAGGTTGGTCGACGGCGCGAGGACACTGACCTCGCTGACTTATTTTAGTGTTATGTTAGGTAACGGACGCGCAGATGTAACCGTTTCGGTTATAAGGTCCTCACAGACAGAGCTATAATATGTATTAATGTACTGTGCTATAATATATATTATAGCAACTGTAATATGTGTTTACGTTATAATACGACGTTTTTTCTAATTAAATTCGTCGATGTTTACATATGTTCACCCAGTTAACTTTATAGTAATACGTAATATCACGCCTGTGCTTCCTCGAAAGGGTAGGCAAAGGATTGTAGTACACTAGTGCGATTCGCCAGTTGTATTATACCTACGTTTCGCTATGAAATAGAGGGTGAGCCTATTACCAAATTTTATAGTAATAATGGTGAATTAAACCTAAGAGGCGTTTTTGTTAGTTTTAAATTGATATTTTGTTTTAGTAATAAAAGAAGTCGTGATTCTCGATCTGTGCGGAAGCTTTTATTAGCTCATACAATTAGTGAGGTACAAATAAGAGTGAACTCTACAACTCTACAAGGTAATCGTAATTCTGCATTTACCTTTTCGAAGTTGCCCAATTTAATGTTAGTTAGAGCTCTGTCGCAGTAGAGCATAGAGTTATCTTTGACCTGTTCGATTGCGCGATTGTAGTATGATAGAGCTTTCTCATACTCTCCTCGTCTGAATGCTTTTATGGCTTGATTCTTTAGCGTATCTGCCTTCTCCCGGCGTACCTTTCGATCCTGAGCACGTTGCTCTGCATCCCTCTCAACCTCTGCCATCCAGGCATCCTTATCAATTTCACCCTGAAATTATTTACGTATTTTTAATTATATACCTAGTTTTTTTTACTGACCCTTTTATTGCATTTTGATGGTTATTCTATTCTTACATAATATAGTTAATTGTATCACGTGAAATCGTTGCTAAATTATTATTGTTAAATATTTGAATAAATAAACGTAAAGGTAATAAGACGCCTGTAATCCCTGAAGAGGTATGCTGAGTAATGTAGAACACTCCCACGTTTCCCCAGTTACGTGTCATAATAATAATTATTATAATAGTTATACAATAATTATTTGAACAAATAATTATTATATAACGTATCTCAATTTCAATTTTTTTCAAAACGAAACGGATCCGTCTATAATTCAATGAATTGCGCAGCCAAAATGTTCATAGCTTATAGGTATACTTTAAACATTTAATACTGGCAAACACAAGTTATCTATCTGCCACATAATAAATGAATTGCGCATTCTAGATTTTCGTAGCTCATCAACTTTACCTTGAACATTGTACAGTGTGCAACACAAGTACGGCGTAGACTGAAACGAGTGTACATAAACGAGATATTTATAGTGCAACGCGAGCCAAGTCGCTTTCACTGTCAATATGGGACAATTGTGATCCAAAACGTGCATGTGCGTGTGTATCAATTAAAAATCACATCCCGATATTCTTCAACTGGTACTCGTATAATTCGCATCTTATAAACAGTGTCTCTAGGTGATAGGTCTATTAGAATTGTACATCCACGCGTTTATTGTACCGCTGTTCGCGTGTCCAATGATAATTACAATCGGTGTGTACGCAGACCGAAGTCAAACAGCATACAGTGGCAACAGTACAACGATAACCCACTTTACTTTGTGATTGTTTTATTTTCGTTCAGCTCACAACAACCAGAAATAACATTGGTAATAACACCGCTTCGCCTCGAGTGTAGCGGAGTTGACAACTCGCTTGGAATGGTCATAATGATAATACTTAATATCCAGCAGCTACACACTGGCATCTGATCCCAAAGTAAGCATCACGAGAGCTTGTGTAATGTAACAGTGAAGTACATGACATGAACTACATATATACATTTTAAACTATGACGCAGTTGTATTTGATACGGAAGGTCTTTTTTTTGTTCGCGTTAAGGGAACGTACGTTTTCCAAAAATGCAAGGTTCTGCTTACTCACTTTGTCGTTTTTATCGCCAGCTTTGAAAGCTTTTTGGTTAATAACGGTCCTGTCGTGTTTGATCTTCATTTCTAGGCCGTCGTCGCCGATATCTTTCCCGGCTAGATATTTATCGGCTAGGACTTTGGCCGCATCAGCTTTTTCTTTGTCGCCGCTGGCCAAGTCTTTCACCAAACCCGACACCTCGCCAATTCTTTTCATGAAATTGTTCCATTCTTCGTTCAACTCCAAAGACTTCTGACTCTTCAATGCTGGACTCGATAATATATTTTTAATACTCATTGTATTGGATATAAGAGGAATATTTTGGAAGTAAACGCTTCACGACGGTCTGAAACTCACCAATATTGATATAACAATTTTCATAGTTACGGTTGTCAAGGCAATGGACTTTTTTTGTCTAACGTCAGGTATAAAACCTTAATTTCGAAATTTGTGTTCTCAATTTTATAATTGCGAAGCACCTTTAAACAATTTGTTTATTGCTGCAAAAATACAAATGTAAAATGATTTAATATTGATACGCGATTACGACACTGTAAGCGCACTTCTGTATTTTCGTTATAAGATCTTGTTGAACTTCACAAATTTTGTTGTAATAAATATATCAGTGTGTTGTTCACTTTTATATATCATTATTATTGTTGTTATTATATCAACAAGCCAGGTCCCTTACGTGATAGGCAGAAGACACCGACTGTCAAATATCTCTATCGTCACATAATAATCAATCTTCATGCACGCACGATGGTTTCGAACACATGTGACTCCTCCCCCACATGTTATTACAGTGACCCCAAATACTTTGGCCTATTGTTTACAGATAGGTATTACTTTTAAAAATAACTCGTTAAATATTTTTTTATTGTTCTGCTTACACGCGTGTTAGCAATTGGCATTACACACGCAGTGTCGCTACTGTGATGTAATAAAATTGACACATTAGACGGTGACGCTAAAGATAAAGTATAAAGCTTGAGTAGTATGTATATGTAGGTATTATAAAAATTGAAAATTTATGCCTTTTTTTATATCAGCAAATACACTAGCAACCACTACGCCCTAACATCCCGCTAGGTATACAAGAGTTCGAAAATTTTTTTTGTTTTTCCCAACGAATTTAATCGAATGGAATAGTGAATTTGAATCGATATCGAAACCTTATTACCCTTTGTAAGCCCACGATAAATATTTATTGCGTCGCTGGGGCGAAGGAATCTTAGAATTGTCGTTATGTAGGCGATCCTGTATTCCATTGCGAGACATTGGGGCTTACTAATGTACTATTCGTATTGAGTGCTATGCATGCTAATAATAAACTAATATTTATTTATGATCGTGGCTCCATTTGACGGGCATGAAATAATGATAAACAGTAGCGTTAAATCATTTCCATGTTCATGAACGTATCCAATCAGCATAATAAATAAATACTGGCGAATATATATTTTAATGCGCTTAATACGAGTAGGTACGTATCTAATGTTTTATGGTTCTTTTGTTCTTTATTTTATGATGAGACACCCGTATCAAAAAGATGATCAGTAAAGAGTCTATACTGATGACGATGATGATGATGATGATAATGTTGGTGATGATTGTGACGGTGATCATTTTGGTGGTGATGATTGTGGCGGTGATCATTTTGGTGGTGATGATTGTGGCGGTGATTATATTGGTGGTGATAATAGTAATAATAGGCAAGTGTAAGAATGATGACAGTTACAAGTAGCGTAGCTTATCTACCTACCCGTCTGCTCCTTTTGCTAAACATGTCGTAATTGTTTAACTGTAACTCTATGTTTATACAATATATTACATGAAAGCAAAATATAAAAGAACAACAAGAAGCAGTTAAATTTTAACACGTCAAGCTAATGCTGTCCGAGCGCCCGAATCTATGCTTGCTTCGTTTGCGATGAATTATCTCTCACTAAAACTAGATGAAAAGTAATTGATTTGTGACTATTTAGTTTCTGGCATCTCGGTTACAAGTGGTGTCAAAGTTAAATAAGGAAGTAGTATTAAAACACCATGCGGCGCATCAGTATTATGATCTTTGCACTTCACGATTTCATGCTCGCTTGGAAGACGTTGCTGAATGTCAAGTGAACATTTTAACTTGTTAAAACTTGTGAACATTTTAACAGTGCTATTTGTATACTGTTCGTGTTAAAACTGCGCTATGTGCGCATGCATTGCGTAAATGGAGGTCGTGAAGCGGACAAAATGTAATCACGAACGTTCTCACGAACGAATGGTATTTTCGAGTTTTCGCCATCCGACGCGCAGCGGAAGACTAAGCGTGGTGTACTCTTCATATATTGATAGATACATATCGTATATCTTTATTGTTATACCATCCATCCATGTCTCTTACGGGTTAGGCAGAGGGCATGGAGTATAAAATATCTCTATCCTTATAGATAGACCTTACGTGCTTTTTTCTTATGCATCACTCTCTCCCTACATGGATGCATGTATTGAAAACTTACCTCCCCTTTAGCTAGTATCTGACCTATTTTAATTCTGTCTTCTCGAACTTCGAGCAATGTTATATCAACAGTTTTTAAGTATCTATGTATATCCATACACAAATATTTTTACCGTTTGAGAGATGTTGTGTTATCTTTCATACGCGAATAGTTAGGCAACTGACATAACATTTTGTTAGCACGGTTATTTCAATAACCAACGAAGCATGGATGTGATCGTTAACGTTAACGGTATCGTTAATGGACTAGAAACAGGAGTGGAGTGAATAGTCAATGATTTGTCAGTTTCGATGGCTAATTTATAGTGACTTGGTTAAGTTGTTGATTTTGTTGAGAATAAGATTTCGAGATTTGAGGAACTCTATTTTATAGGGTACATTTTGAGGTTTTAACTTATACATATGTAGTGATGTCACTAGGTTTTTACACGGTTTGGCGTGACCCATGTTGTAGCTAATAGGTTAATAGTATTAGTTATTAGGCATTAAGTTACAGCGTTACTCTGTAACACTGCAGACGGCTTTCCGTTCGTTTCCCGAATGTGCAGGTAAATAAAACTGTGCGACGAATTCAGTCAAACGGCGCTACTGCCAGTTCTACTACAAACTTTTCTATTATAAGTGTTTGTGCAGTTGTCTTTGAGTTTGTGTCTGGTGCTATATGAGTGTAAAGAAACTAAATAAATAACATCTTAATAAATTAATGCTATAACAAAATTACTTTAGTTTATTTACTTTCCTCTCTTACATGAGCTTTTTTTTACAAATTTAGATAGTTTTTATGTCTATCAATGAAAATAGGAAATCCATGCGGGAAGTGAAATATTATATGTATTAATAAAATATCCTATCTGGTTCGTATTTCTTTCTACGCGTTAAATAATTAAAATGAATTTGACAAGTGCACAAGGCATACATCAGATGACATTTAGACTTTTAATTATGAAGGAATATTAATTTAATAGTGAACGTACATCGTGCCAAAAAAAATGTGGAACTAAAAATATAATTGCAGCATAATAGTATTCAGTGTTACAACGCTAACAATTTTTACAGTGATTAAAAACATTCAATTTCACACACCAGAAGCTATTTGCGCAGATGGAACGTAACTCATACGCATGATAATATTAAAATACGAAAGCATCACAAGCGTGTAAATATTTATTCTATTGCGCAATACCATGTGTTAGTAGTAGGTCAGTGTTTCTCAAAGTGTACGATAATGCTGCCTTGTGGGCGCTGGAAGCTTTCAGAGGGGCGGTAAAGAGTTATAATATTATTTGTATGGATGTAAGATTAACTCTGTTAAAGTATGACTCATATGACACATTAGGTATAAAATTGTTATTACATAAATTATTCTCAAAATGAATAATAGACGAAATAAGTTTGAGAACCGGTGGTCGGAAGTTTCAGAGAAAGTTTGAGAGATTTGTTACGAGTGATCTATGTTTTTTTTATTTGCTAGCTTGTCTAGCTATCGCTAACAGGATAGACACTTGCTGCTAATAATATTGTGACAGCTTCAATATTTGCGACGCGTGCTAATATGTATATTGATTTATGATTGACGCGCGTTAAAATATTGAGACATGATCAATCTGTCTGTACAGTTTCTATTAGCCCTCATAAGTGTTTAGTTAATTGGATTTAATTTGACATTTATAATTTATGCTTTTGTGATCAGAAAAAGTTACGTAGGTTTTTAAAACTTTTTTTGTTTTGTTTCAAAAAGTCTCTAATGTAATTTGAAACATGACTAAAAGATTAAATTGGAACATTCTGGAATCGTTCCTTATAGGAGACTTACGCTTTCTGCTAAACCAAAGGTGATGTAAGTTTGTCTCCTATTGCAACTAAAGGAAAATAAAATACTCATTCATTCACTTCGAAGTAAATATTAATTTAGCTGGATTGGTTGAAAAATTGTATAGAATTTTATTGTTATATTGTTGAGATTAAAGACGTATTATTGGACAGACCTATGTTTAGAAGTGGGCGAGAATGGGCTGACGATGACGATGTCGGCGATGATGATGAATGATGATTTTATTATTGCTGTTTGTTGCAGTTTTTACGCCACTTGGATTCGTACGGTTGTTCGGCGTTGTGAGCGCGGTGCTGGTGAAGCCACAGTTTCTCCGCGATCTCAACGAGGAGTACTACGTGTACTCGTTCGAGGAGGAGACCATCCGACGCAGGATCAACAACTCTCTTACCACCGGTCAGTAGCTAAACATTCATTCAATGATATCTCGTAATGGACTTTCATACTGAAGCTTAATAACCAGTTAAGGATAAATGGATTCGAAGGAATATGACATTTATATACCATATTTAGATATGTATGTATGTATAACATTTGATACCGCAATGCTACCACAGTATTTTATTGTATTGTATGTTATACTCACTGAATAACTGGTGAGCCTATTACCGAATACAATATTTACATACAGTCATGAATGTTTAATAATTTGTAATATTTGTAACCGGTGAAACGTTGGAGTGTACTTACTACACTCATCTGCCTACCGCTTCGGAGATTACAGGCGTGAAAGTACTTTTTTTTTTCAAATATTTGTTACGAGTTAAACAGTGAGTGAAATAAAAAAAGAAATGATTGCAACATCAACATTAATTGGTCTACTGACATTGAATAATGAAGCTAAAGTAAGTACGTGGGAACATTTGATTAGCGTACCGAAATACAAGCTAAATAAATAATGACAGAAGCGAAGGCCGGGGATGTGGTATACGACGTATGTATATTTCGTGCTGTTTTGGACTGACTTACCTACTTGATTTTATGGAAATTATAAGAGTAAAATCGTGTCTGCTTCGTTGGTCGTGTTGGTTGCAAGTGCGTCTGCTTATCGGGAGGTCCTGGGTTCAATTCCCGGGTCGGGCACTAGAAAATTTTTCTAATTTAGATTTTCTAGTAGCGGCTCGGAGTCTGGATATGTGCCCGATGTATGACAATAGGCACACCGCCTATTCCATAGTGGGACGTAAACGGTGAAACGTGGGGGTGTTCTACGTTTCTTTGCCTACCTCTTCAGAAATAACAGGTGTGGTGTTACGTTTTTCTATAAGAGTAAAAAAAAGAGAGTTTAAGGAAAATCCATGTTTTATAATTTTCTAAACGAAACTTATACCGAGTTTTCTTTTTTTGAAGCTGTTACGATTTTATTACATCTAAAATGATTGCTGATGAAAGAATGGTAGATACTTTGGATCTAAATCTAAAACAATTCTGCATATTCAAGCAACTTGAATTTTGACGTAATAAATGTCGTATACAAGCGCAGATCCTCCGTTGTAACACCAGTTTTATAAAAATTATTTAAAATACCTCTTTACGTAAATATATATGTAGGTAAAAATGTATTTGTCTCTGTATGTACGAGTATTCTCGTTTACACACACATACCACACACACATTTGAACTTTTTTATACAACGTCTGAAAAAAGGTACATTTAAACGGAATCACTGTAGATATTTCTAGCGTCAGTGACATTTAACATAACATGTTTTAGTTTATTTAATGACCGCGTGCGCCGGCAGTGCACGGCCGGACTAATTCACACACTGAGTGGTTGCCGATGGCGTTCGGATCAAAGGAAATTCATTCACGTCGGCGATAGTTAAGTCAAGCTTATGTTATTAATCGAATAGTACATTTATGGATATATATAACATAATATCACGCCTATGTTTCGCCGTTGGGTGGAAGGAGAGAAATGTAATGCTTTCGCGTTTCAACAAATTATACTTTCCATTTATATAAAAATATCTATAATGCATCCCGTATGTTTATCAAATAGCATATGTTTTTACGTAGTGTTGTCGATAGCAGTAGTAATGTAGATCTTATAACTGTTAACTGCAATATTTCGCTGACCTTACTTATTGACTGACTGATTTTCACGACCTTCGCCTACTGACTGAGAAGTCAGAAGTCTCCGAAACCAAAATATGTGTGTGAAGAGAGTGATGAATGTAAAGAAGCAGGTGAGATCTGTAAGGACAGAGATATTTAGTGCTGGGTGCTCTCTGCTTATATAGTAAGGGGGCTGGCGTGATTGTATAATAATAATTATTATGAGTGTCTTTACCGCTGACCGTTTCAACAGTTTTAGCGAAATTAATGGAACTGTAAACAAAAGTGTGTGATAAGCGCGTGGATATAAATAGTCGCGGCACATGTGACGTGCTCTTTGGCCGTTCGCTTATCGTACACGTTCCTTACAAAGTCATCGCAAACCCTTTTATCTTTGGGTTGTAGGGTGCGGGTCACGAGGGTCGGCCGCTCGAAGGGTTAGGTCATAGTTTGCTACTCTGGCCAATCGCGTGTCGGCTTTTGCGAAAATATTTGTGAAGGACAACTCTAAAATGTGTTGGTTTCCTCACGATGGTTTCCATCGCCGTTAGAGGGAGTAATATTTAACGTAATGTTACGCCAGTAATTCTTGAAGAGGTAGGCAGAGGGGTGTAGTATTCTACCACAATTCACCAGTTACATTACCGACTCGGTATGGAATAATTGGTGAGCCTATTGCTATACACAGGGCCTATATCCAGACTCTTAGGTAGTATTTCAAATTACAAGTTAAAAAAACCCAATTGGACCTAATTGGGGACACGAAACCAGAATATTACGATCAGCAGTCGGCTGCAACCACTCGACCAAGGCAGTCAAGAGACTAATATTTGATATTCAAAACGCACTACGTTTTCTGGAACACCAAATATCCGAGGTGAAAGTTATGCCACTGGGCTATTATCTACTGTTACGAAAATAAAATATTAATTTTTAATGAATTTTGTTATACGAGTATGTATGTTCGTAACTAATCGTAGATAGCTTTAAAGTACTGCTGCTTAAAAAAAAGTATCATCACGCCTGTAATCCCCTAAGAGGTAGCAGAGGAATGTAGAACACTCCCACGTTCCACCAGTTACTTTTACGTCCCACTATGGAATAGGTGGTGAGCCTATTG
>DWDV01000312.1:0-18057 GCA_018245615.1 Mimoniades ocyalus | reverse complement strand
TCACCACCGATTCCATAGTGGGACGTAAACGTAATTGGTGAAACGTGGGAGTGTTATACGTTCCTCTGCCTCTTCGGGGATTACAGGCGTGGTGTTACGTTATCATACATATATAAAAATATTATAAATAAATAGAATTTATTTTAGCGAGAAGAATGTGGTTGACAGAAGTGCTAAGACATTGAGCGTTTCAACTTTGCCCTTGTTATTTGGAAACCCTATATTTTTTAATAAGTTAACTAGCTAAATAAATAATTAATTAACTCCAACGTAACCGTGGTGGAAAATATCGTCAGTAAATTTGCTCACATTAGATATAATCATATCATAATCTTTTCTAAGTAGTGAGTATACTGCCAACTCGCACTTGGCTCTTATGGCAAACTTGGACCTCAGCCCTCCTCATAGTTACACATTGAAAAATTTACAGTTTAATTCTGTACCTACTCGTATCAACCAACTGGTTGATATACAATATTAAAACCTAATAAAAATCTTTACATTTCAAAATATTCCACGTAATCTAATGATGATATCATTAATATCAAGTTGTAATTATTTTATATCAATTATAACAAAAGATGTGCTGGAGTCTATTTATTGCATGATTAATTTTAGTATGATATTGGTTACCAGTCAAACAGGTCCTTGACCCCGTCGTTAGAAAGTGGTCGGTTTCTGAGGAAATACAGATTCCTACGCAAGAAATCAAGCTCGAATTCCTTTTGTAAACATATTAAAATTCCTTGTAGCTGTCTTCGTATATCGTTTATTTCTGATATTGTGAAGGATATTTTAGAAAAAATATGCATTTCGCTTTTATTTTGTTTGGCCTTTAATGTTTGAACTTTTTAATGTATTATTTTGTTCGTTAAAGTTTTTGCTACTTAATGTCTAAAATGTCTAAGTTCCTCAATTTATTTGTCCCTCAATGTTGTTGATCTTAAGTATCTTAAGTTTAAAACGTATAAGTTCTTTGATGTTTTATATCTTTATTTTCAGAGTTCTTTAATATCCTACGTAGATTTTTTGGCTATTCTTCAGGATCCACTTCTGATACAAATTATCTTATAGTAAATAAACTTTCTTATGTTATTTATACAAAAACTAATATTACTTTCAGTAAACAAGGTTGTAATAATTACCGCATTTGTAAGCTGATATGAAAACGCAAGTTCGTAATCCAAGAACTTCAGATCTCAGTTCATGTAACATGCTATGTTGTAGAGAAATGGTTGTTTTATAACGTTGTAATATTCATTACACGTGGTCGAGCAGTGGTTGAAATTCAGCTATAATTCATTAAATTTTATGTTAGAATGTTATTGAGAGAGACATACTACATTTATAGAAGTTGCATATTCACAATGCCTTGTCTCGAGTTTGACAAGTTATCACTATTTTGTACGCTGTCTTCACTAATTCTGAACTACAATTCTTAATTTACAATACTTAGTTGAAGTTATATTTTCTCGTGTCTGCTTGAAAAGAAACATAGTTATAGGGCATTTCAAAATGAATATCTAAAGAGTTCCTTATACACATGTCACAAACCCATGTAGGAGTAATTCGAAAGAAAATATGTAGTCGCTTATAATATCAAACAATATCGCTGTCCTTAGATTGATATTTTTATAAAACAATAAATGCAGTGCGTTTTCAACAAAAGGGCGTGAGAAGCCAGCACTTTGATGATAAATAAAACGATTGTGATCGATCTAAAGCTTATATTATATTGTAATGGTTTCAGGCGCTCGATAGATACGACCTTAGGCTAATGTGGCACAACTTACTTCTGTAGTTCCACAGATTTGCAACTTTAAAAAGGTCTCCTGAGTTTGTGTGTCGGGATTAACAACCTTGTATATATTGGTAATAGTCGTATACTCGTACCATTCGAGAGGTACTATTGACGATATTTTTTATTTACGACATTTTAATGTTACGAGAGGATATATTTCGAATGAAACTAAAGAGTGAGATTAATTTAAAACATAGATACCTACTTTAAAAAATCTGATCATATTTTGTCATATAATACGTGGAATGTAAAAAGTAATAAATTATGAATGTTTTACAGATTCCTACTTTGGCAGGTCATATCAAAATGTAGTCGACACAATTTCCTCTAGCCAAATTTGCAATTTTGGCCACAAGTCGAATTCCGTTACATTATGCATGAACCTGTCTGCATGACTGTATGACCCATAATAATTTTTGTTTCACCGTCTCTCTTATTTATTGTGTAACGTTGAATAAGAAAGAAAGTGCATTACTATGTTATGAGTAACATATTTGTAATAGAAGCACCTAAAGTGTATTTGGGACATCTGACGCTACGGAAGGTTAAAATTGCCTTATAGAGATAATTTAAATCATTAAAGCGGATATTAACTTGAGATTAAGTTAAAAAAAAACGTCGTATTGCAAAATCCTTGTAAAAGAAGGAGCGACGTCTACTATTATGTCATAATATCAAATATATGTTATAATATCAACATTGTTACTGGAATACAGCAGTCAGAAGTAATTTTCGCGTTATTGCCCAATACATCACGCAATAGCTCGCACTCTTGCGAGTTCATTGTCGCGTTGTGTAAGTTTGCTTTGGGCTAAATGATTTACATATCAATAGCATAACGAGTGTTCATTCTCCTAGTTTTTGTACAGGAAACGTATTTTAGTACAATAATTTTGAGATTATTCGCCTTTTAAGTCCAGCATTGGACTAAAGGCTAATGGACGGATGGAATCTTGAGATCAACGGCTGTATGTTGTGATTATAAATAATTTGCAATTGGGAAGTTGAATACGAATTCGAATGAGTTAAATGAGAGGATAGCGGACACGATCTTTGTCTGTTAATGAAATACAGGCAATATTTGGCTCAGAATTCTTCTAGAATGATGTAGTCGC
The DNA here is from genome assembly GCA_018245615.1 of Mimoniades ocyalus. Classification (NCBI taxonomy): domain Eukaryota; kingdom Metazoa; phylum Arthropoda; class Insecta; order Lepidoptera; family Hesperiidae; genus Mimoniades; species Mimoniades ocyalus. Next base: position 15,141 of record DWDV01000312.1, on the reverse strand, counting down.
TCCTCACCAATGTCACATGCTTCTAGACTGTTCCCTCCAGTAACTTGCGTTTCATATGATGGTACATAAGAACCATACAAGTATACTACATACCCGTGCTGAGTCAATATAAGCTTGGCGCTATCTCAACGGATCACTAGACAGTGAAAGTGTAGCATTTACGATCCATTTATCACGTGTCGTTGTAAATTCAACGTAATATTACTACAGCATGTGAAAACTGTTGTTACTACACGGGAGAAAATCATATGCTACCTGTCAAACTACATCATGTATCTAATACTGTATGATGCTGTCACAGTCATGGAAGCTCTAGTAAGGTGGTAAGTTGTAATGAACAATGCTAAATTTGTAATGTAAATATTATATATTGGTTGTAACGTTTTAATTGTTAACTTCAGACTGTTTTTATTGACTCTATTGAAATTTTAATGTGAAATTTCGATTTTAGTAAGTTTTATTTGTTTTATTATAGGTATGTTGTTGGACCTAATTAGAATAGTTTATAACCTAGTAAAAATGTAACATCACGCCAGTACTCCCAATGAGGTAAGCAGGAAAGTGTTATACACTCCCACGTTACACCCGTTTCGATTACGTCCTATGTGAAATAGTTTGTGAGCCTGTTGCCATACACCGGGTGAGAATCAAAACTCCAAGTCACTACGAATAAAGTAAAAATTAAAATTTCATTAAAGGCATTCAGCAGTCAAAGACTTTGGCTGTGTCAGGGCGGGGTATGAATACATTGAGCGACCCCGTGCCTTGCTGGGATATAGGCGACTAAGCCCAGTGCTGGTAGATAGCTATATGGCGGGGTCTGTCTAGGCACAGATAAATGCCCTAGCCGCTTATAGGTCTGAATCAAGCTGTGCTCTTCGATCCCTAACCCGTATGCCCAGCGTTGGGATTATGGACATAACGCCTCAGGGGAAGCCGATGTCCCGCAGTGGACCGTAATAGGCTGATGATGCTGTATCAATTTACAGTTTTTAATAAATTAATTACACTAACCTCTCAGAGCAAGATTATATGACGTAGATTTATATTTAGAAGTCAATCGGTTTGAGTTCGTTTACTTAACGCACGGATAAACACTAAGTTCAGAATGTATCATCGATAAATGCTACTGTATATTGAAGAAATGTTAATGAACCATGAATCTATTTTATACGATTCTTTAAAAGTATTACAGTAACCGAACATTGAGTACACTGATGTAATGAACATTACTTAATGTGTTACGGTAACCTTGGCGTTTGATAACAGAAATAGTAATACAGACTGAAACTAAAAAGAAAAAAATATAGTCCAATTTAACGAGCAACCATGACTAGCACAAAATAAACAGAACACACAAAAAAATAAATTACATCATCGAAAACATCGTGGTCAACTTTTTGTGGGTAAAAGAAAGTAAAGTCGGTCGGTAAGTTTGGAGGAGTGACGCGCGATGTAAGAAATGCTGCATGTAATATTGAACGTTAATTGTATGACAATAACAGCTGATATCGCTAGTAAATTAATCAAATACCAATGTAATGAATAATTGAATTTTTCGGTTCCCGTAGTTTTTATTCATCATTATCAACCCTTTTAACGATGTACAGTTCGACTGGGCTTCTTTTGAGAATCAGAAGCGTTACGACCATATTCTGCCACGATGGACCAGCGCCGGGTTGACGGACTTGACAGGTGCTGTAATTTTTTCGTACGAAAGGGTTTCATGTATTATTTGATTTTAATTCGCTCTAGCTCTCCATCATTTGCAGGAAGATACACGTGTGTGGTAGTGAAACTTATTGCCACGTTGAGCGTGAAGCGGGCATTTTGTTAATAACATAAATATCACTGTTTCATTGAAAACGTGTCTCCGTTGCAGTATAAATAAATATCATTTTACAATGTAAGTCAAATACAGACAGTAGCATGATGAAACAGTGAGAAAAAATAAATGGCAGATAAATTGGGTCTTTTGTTTATTATAATAATGACTATATTTGTTTGAACACAACCAGTTGTTATTATCATCATATAAATCATTATTATATGAATGGCACATGGGAATTAGAATGACACCTGTAGTCGTTCTGTCTGAAACGAAACCGATTATTGTTAAGGTACTGCGCCACTGAGATGTTAAAGCGACACTGTATATTAAATGTAGATAATAGTTTACATACTTAATAACCCACTTAATAACGTTTACACGGTGTTTTCTCTTACACAGTTGATCTTCATCACCATTTTCATCATCGTCTCCATCATCATTATCCTGCCTAACTCCACCCTCGGCACAAGCCTCCTTGAGGGATTTTTGCCAATAATCGCCAGGTTGTGTGTTGAGGTTTGGTATCATTGGGCACGGCGTCTCGCACCGCCTACGCTGCTGCCAACACAATTCACACAGTTACTATAGTTACATAGCGAACATGTTACGGTATCTTAAATCGTAAGCTCTACAACAACTGTCTTATATAAACGAGAAAATCACCGGTTAGAATTAATGCGAGTTCAGCGACGTTGTATAAAAAGAAAGCAAGTTAACGCATACTAGTTCTATCTGTGCTGGGTCGGAGTACGATTTCCGGTGTAGGTTTTTTTGTAGACTATACCAAAAAGAGGAGTGAAGAATTAAGCCATCATTCATATGAGTGAATTACTCGTAGTTAATATATTTAGCTTCTTAATTTTGTTATTAATTTGTTGCAATAACAACGCCAGGGTCTATGACTGGGTCTGTTTCTAAGATTTAAATCCTGCCATGAATCTTTAACTTTAAGCATAGTGCTTTAGTTTTTAAGATTGAATAGAACTTGCTGTAATAACATTGCAAAAATCTAAATTTAAAAGCGTGTAAAGTTTGCCAATTCAAATACTGCCGGCGTGGCAGATTACGACCTTAACTTTGTGAAGGACAATAGGTTTGAGGATTAAATATATGTTATACAATTCTATAATTATAACTAAATTTCTTCTCAATTGAAGGTTACACAATTTACTATATTCATATGGCTACACATATATACTCACATAGATGTTATTATTTTTATAAGACAGGCTCCACTGTGTTACAACTTTTTCACTTAACGCTTTACTAACAATGTTTATAGAAACCCAGACCTTCAGAATCTTGATGTTCATCGTCTCAGCACAAGTGATTAACTTCATTATGACATTTCGCGTCTCGACAGTCCTGCTGTTAGGTTTTGATACTTTTAATACCAGCGGTAATGTTCCTATTTAATTCATAATTTGGATAGGATCAATAATATTGATAAGATGTCCAAGTTGCACTACTCATATAGTTTTTGCAATTAGTAAATTATAGTTTTCAAAAGTTTTGCGTGATTCATGTTCTTCCCATTTAACTGAAAACCCAGCTTTGGAATATTCCTCACCTTGGTTAACTGATCCGCCTCCCCGTTAATTACGAGTAGCAGATTAGATTCCTTTTTTATGGATTTGGAAGCGGTGCCAAATGATGTTGAGTGTCTTACACGTAAATTATAATTACGTAACTTAGGTAATATATGTAGGTAGTCTATGGCTTTAACCCATTTCAGTCTTGGAGAAGACCGGTGTGCATCACTAGCACGACAAAATCGTCGACGATGATAACAATAATTCGATAATATTTGTGTAATATTTACCCAACTTCAGCTTACTGTTAGTGAGTATACCGCCTGCTTTCACTGCGGCTATTTAATATTTGAAATGAATGTAATTTATTTAATTTGCACGTGGTAAGTAGAACAATAAACCAAGTAAGTGTACTACGAAAACAATTTGTGTTTGTCTGTTCTTGAAACGCGTATGTTTAATAGTTACGACTACGATTTAATATAACTTTGTTGCTCGTTTCTGAAATGTCATCAGATTAATCGTTTGTACGTATAATTGGTTTTTTACTGTTATACATATGTATTATTGCCATTAATTTTGTTAACTGTGGACTTTGTTGATTTAATATTAAATTTTATGTTCTGTAGACAATTACTTTAATGGTTTCCTTTATGAAAGGTGAACAGTGTTTCTATAAAGAGTGGAACGATAAAATTTTGATGATTGTGATGATATGTATCACGATAGGTAACATGTGTCACGATGACATGTGTCATGATGACAAGTGACAGTTCTGTACCATTGACGTACTTACAGAATAATGTTCATGCATATTATATTCATGCATAGTTATACTAATATTTTAATACTGGCACAATAATTGTATTTTGGATTATTGATGAATAAAGTTTATTTTATTGAATCTGTATAATAACAAAATTTAATTAATATATAAATGACAACCTAATTTTTTTACATACCGATGTCAGGAATGTAAATCGTGTCGTCAACAATGAATAACTGTTTCTCGAATTAAATGGAAAGTGAGATAGTACGTGATTATAAGATAATGTGTTGGGCCTATTGTTTTTCTGTGAGAAGTCAAACTGACGGAAGAAATTAGCCTCAATTAGGGATGGCACCCACGCCATTCTTAGATTTAAGGTTACTTGTAAATTAGGGTTGTTATTATTTTAATTATAGAGTACATTTCAAACAATGGAAATATCATGTTTTTTATTTCGTGAATGTGACAAAATTTTTAAATTCCTAATTCCGTTATAGAATATATGATACGTTATTTATATAAAAAAAAACTATTATGGCAAAGGAAGCAGGTCAGGTTTGTAAGGATAACGATATTTGACACTCGATTCTATCTGTCTACCGTACCGTGTCTACCGTAAGTAATTGGCGTGATATTATAATAATATCGACTGTTATAGTTTCATAGGAAAATATAGGTTACATATATATCATAACCTTTGCATATTTTCTAAAACAATACATTTAAAATTTATTTTACCTCTATAAATGTTTCAATTTAACCTTTAAGTTTAAAATACATATATGGAACGTGTTATGTCGTTGTTCTGTTTTTATTACTATGGTCCAAGGCATTGATTTCAATACAACATTAAACTATTTTAAAAGCCATATGTTTACGCTTATAACAGAAATGTATATCAAAATACAACATGAGCATTTTAAATATTTATTAATAAAAGGTGAACGACAACTTCCATTGTGCACATTTAATAAAATATAAAGTGAAGACTTATGGAGGAAGAGATTCTCCGCACCTGTCACCGCAAGTATCAAGATTGCTTACGCAGTTTCTTTCATCGTATCTGTGTATCGTGTTCGTGCATCTAAGGCCTACGCAACTGACCATTGATACGTGACGCACACTTACTACTCACTACGACTATCAAAGAGTGAGTAAACCCCAAAAACTACGCGTATTAAAGGAGGACATCCATTGTCGAGCCAAATATTTCGGCTCTGACAACAAGACAGAATTTTATATTTAAGGTGTGTACAAATATATGGTTTGGTTTTAATTACTCTCCATTTGTCTAATTGGATCACAGTATTTTCAGACCTGATCAAAAAGAATTATCACGTTTTGAGAACTGCGTTAGGAACGAGATTAGGAGATAATAGGAACGGCAAGTAAGCAAGAAAACATTAACAGTTCAGTTGAGAATGATACTACATAGTTATGCAGTAATTCAGCTGGCTTGGGAGCTCATACGTGGATCACCTTCTCGACATGAAATTCGTTCGTACGAGTTTTATCGACTGCATTTAGGTTCACTTTTCTCGCTGTCCGGTCAGTAGTGGGGTGAGAGGCATAAAACAGGCTGTGTGTACACTGAAGCCACATTTCGTGTTATCCATTCGTAGGGGTAGTTTGAATCATGAAGAGTTTTGTAGTTGCCCTATTTTTGGTGGTGTCTGCGCAGGCGATGCCTGCATTAGACAAGGAGGCGAATGATCCTGGATTAATGGGGAGCGTATTAGGGGTTGTCAAGGAGTGTGTTGAAGGCGATGTGTCTCTGTGCCTGAAGGTTCGTGCTGTGAAGTGAATGTGCCGTGATCCTTATTATATTGAAAATTGTTCTAGACTTTGAGAGGATTGTTATATCCCAAAATTATTGTTGATAACGAGTGAATGTGATACATTTTTTTTATATTCAGATGCGTAAAATTAGATCTTCAATTTTAAATTTTCTTAGACGGCGATTTTAATACAATACTTTAATTAACATAATATGAGTGTAGTGATAGTTTTTAAAATTGAATATAAAACGAGTGAAAATTTGTTTCAGAATTATTTCTTTAATAAGTGACATTCGTTATTTTGTGTAGTTACGTTGCGCTCCATTTTGAATAATCCAAATATAATGTTTAAAAATTAATGGAAGTATATTTATATATTATTTTAATAATAATTTTGTTTACAGGAAAAGGCTTTGAAGTATGTGGAGAGTATAACTTCGGCTAGGGAGATGAGCATCACTGACGGCGTGACACTTCTTGGAACTGGATCCCCAAGGTCTGCTAGAGCTTTAGAACCTTTGGCGGAAGAGCCTAAAGCCAGAGAAGCCCAGATAGAATCCCGACTGATAGATTACGCTGCGGATATCTTAGAAAACCACGTTATCCAGTTCAAGCTGCCGTCATCTGCTGTTGAAGGCATGAAGCGGTCTCTCGAAGAAGGTAAGAATACCCATATGCTAACGTATTTGTAAGAGGATTCTTAGAATCATTAAAAATATTAGCAATATAAATGATTTAATAATAATATTAGTTTATGAAATTGGAACTTGGAACTTAATTTCGTCAGTATACATTACTTTTATGTGGTGTAATTTTTGATTAAATTTAGCGTTTCTCGTTGAAACAAAAAAGATAGACAATAGCGATAAAAAATGTTATCAGATTTTTTAGTCATGTAATAATAATAATAAAAATATATGTTTTTAACAATAATATAAAACATTCTAATTTTTTTTAATTTTATTAGTAAAGAAGAAAACACGTCAACATAAAATAAGCAACAAAATGGTAAAACAATAAAATCGGATGACTAGTTTACAAGTAACATTTCGATTGTTAATAATTCAATTTAATTGAAATTACAATAAATGTAACCTATTAATTCCATCTTTAACAAACCGATTAAAAGGTTCGTCTACGTAAGGAATATACGGACGTTGCCTCATTTTTAGCGTAACTGTTCTAATACGAGAACAAACACAAAATATTCAAATCGGCACAAATCATGCATGCTCGTTGGAATGATGCCAACTCCTTTCGTTTTTAATGTGACATAATGGTTATGGAACAAAAGGAGACGCAAGTTATGAGATGAAGCCAAGCGTTTCTCATAATAGTTATTACTGTGAAATTGGTTAGTTCCTGCGTTCATTTACTTTTCACTGTACGCGTTTGAAATACTACACCTGGATTTTTGTATACGTTTCTGTAAATAACTATATCTTGAACACGTTTTCATGAGTTTTTTCTTTGTACTCGCACATTAAGTATTTCGTGCATAATAATATGTATTATAACGTGCAAAATAATATTATAACGCGTTATTAAATTTTTACCTTATATACAGAGGACACAGGATTTAGTTTTGGCTTATTAATTGAAACAATACATTTTAAAGTATTTGTGTTTCAATTTATAAAAAAAATTGTAGCATTCTCCAAATTTATAATTAAACGATATTATAATGCCATCAATTGCTTATAAAATTTGTTTAACAATTTATTATTATTCTCTTTATATAATATGTGGAATAAAATATAAAGGTATCGTATAAAATTATTAAGGAATGGTTTAAATTTTGTTTGATTAGACTTAATCATGACTTAAAGTCACAAATATATACTTAAAGTATATTAAAAGTATCTCACTAACTTTCGCTTTTAATTCATGTATTTATTATAGTAAATAAATTGCTAGCATCAATGTTACTTTAATTATTACATTTAAACATTTTCAATTTACATATATTGTCATTAAACACTTTCACAATGCAAATTTATAATGAGGTGAATGTTAAATTTAGGGAAAAGTTGTTTAAATTGATGTGTATGTGCCCGTTGGCATGTTCAATATAATAATTTTCTATGTATACACTAGAATCACAATGTATATAAAGTAACATTAAATTGTAGGTGATTCAGAGATCATTTACATATTACTTAGAAAAATACACAAAGCCTCAAAATGTATTGATGTCATATAGTACAAATACAAATATCTGCTATGAATGTAACATACTTGATAAATAATCGTATCTAGTCAACAATGATTTAAACTAAAAGTGATATGTGTATTAGATGAACAGAAACAAAACTCATCCTAAACATAATGTAATTGATAGGAATGTTATGTGTAGCTCGGAACTGCATACTATTTTTTACTAGTAAAGATTAATTCTATATTTGAAATAAATCCGTTTAGTGATTGGTTTATTGTTATAGTTACTCTATGATTTGTAGATAAAATTTCTCATAAAAAAATTGTAGTTCATAAAATTTCCTGAATTTAATGATTATTATTATTTATTTGTATATTATCATTATTTATTAGTACCTATATTGTAATGAATTTAGTAATTTGTACGTATCAATACATATTTCAAGTATTTAGCTTTTAAACATATTTTTAATGAAATATGTAATCCCCTTTATAAGTGATCAGTGCTAGTTTCCACGCTTTCGCATCCTAAAAAGGATGTCCGAACTTTCACTCACAACATATATTAACAACTGTTGCAGAGAGGGCGTTCGAACGATAAGAGATACAACAAAAAAAAAGCATAATTTACTCCAATTTGTCTATATCCATTTTTATTTAAACATAAATATATGTTTCTGTTATGGTTCATTCTAGATTGACTTGAATTACTCTGTGGTGATAAAGTCTATTGAAAAAACAATATAGTTTCAGCCAAATCAATATTACATAAGCACAAGAAAATTAAAATAAGATTAAGAGAAAATTAAGTTTTTGATTTTATTGGTTTGTAATTTAGTTTACTATTTTATATGTTATAATAACACATTATTCAGAGTGCATATGTGTCGGTCACGGCTATGCATGCACAAAACTATTGCAATCACAAAGTAATGAGAGAAATGAAAGTAATATCTAATTTCTAATATCAGATTATTATGAACAACCGACCAAAACTCGATTGAAATTGCTTACAACTGCTTTATCACGTATCGTGTACCTATGTAATGCTCTTAAGGTTCAAAATCGTATCGACCGTTAACAATGTTCTCATTTCGCGTAGTCAGTAACGGTATCGTGTTTGTCAATAGACCTTATTTGCAATCAAGGACTCGGCCTTGTGTGCCACTACGTGCGCATGTCATCCTGGTACCTCTGCTTACTGTTTATGGTAATTTTTATACTCCCCTCTTTTATTATTTTATTTATTATCAACATCATAATTATCAGAATCATTATTAGAATAATATTATCCAAGGTTGATTTCTTCTCAGACTGATCAGATTCTGCTCTTCATAGGGTCATAGACTGTCATGATGAGCGGATGGACATAATACACATGTATAGAGAATATTACGACTACCTCTAAAGCTTGCAGGTTTCCTTACGATATTCTCCTCAATATTTAAAGCAAATAATATTTAAAAAAGCGTAATATCAAGCCTGTAATCCTCGAAGAGGGAGGCTGAGGAACGTAGTACACTTCCACGTTTCACCAGTTACCTTTACGTTCCACTCTGGAATAAGTGGTGAGCCCATTGTCACAAATAATATTCAGTATTAAAAAAGCTTTTTGAAAGTAGTGAATGCAAATCTATAACAGTCAAATGGCTGTGCCCTATCAATGTCCTACATATGTATATAATACGACGCCCGTTAAGAATCACTTTCTAATATTTACATACACCGACTATTGTTTCACAAATCGGAACGCCGACCACGTGCTATCACACCTGTGGGTGATAGCGTGAACTGATTTAGATCAGACAAGACGCCACATGGTTGTGATATTTTACGAATGAAGCAATACAAGCTCTACCTAACGAGGTACTATATTTGTTTAAAAATGAACATATTTAGTTATTTTACGCTCGTACTATTCAATAGATAATGCAATCGTATTTTAATATTTGATATTTAAAATATATTATTGCCATCGTATACAACTTAAGTCGCGGCTCAATATTATTAACGGTACAAATATTACTGAACGTAACTAACTGTATTAAATAAATCTTACGGTTGAAGTAATTTATTTTTACTACTTTTAATCTTGTTTTTACATTTTTGAAGAGCATACTTTCATTAAATTAGAATGTAAAGTATAAAGATAAAAATAAATGTGTGCTACAAATTAACGTTGCCTAAAATACAGCACTCTTAAAGCTTACCATTTATACAATGACACACCGTACATGAGTAGGTACATTATTCTTTTGGTCATTGAGGCGCTTCAACACACAGACTATGTCACGAAAGTGGCCCAGACACATACCTGCTACGGCCATTTGACGTTCCTGGTCCTTGTTCCAAGTTAATGGCGAAACGAGTTTCCCTCTGTCTACGTGAAATCGCCGCACCCTGATCCAAAGAAAGTTGTTTCGCCTTAGCAATTATGAACCGATCTGCTGTTTCTAGTAAATTACGATGATTCCTCGTATTGATTGTTTGGTTTGACGTGATTGGATCACAGTAAAAGTTTATGGTCGATGACAGTCGAGTTACTGATTGATATGATGTTTAATTTAAGGTTAGTGTTTACGGTTTTTGATTTGGAATCATTATTAACTTTTCTATTGCTATTCGTATCATCCTGACGCCATTGTAATGATTGCTCTGTTATGATACTGTAGATGTATAGTTTGATTTAATCAGACTTATATATCATAGAAAATGTCATCAAAATTTTGTTTACAGTTTACTGTTCGTTTATTTTTTTAACAACTGTGTTGAATATTAAATATCATAAAAAAAAACAGTAAATGAAATAATACATTCAGTAAATTAGTTAGTTTGTCTAATTCTATTTTCCGTTTTTGATTGTTCAATTTATATTTCATGACAGGTCCCAAGTTGTCTTTTAGTTTTTGTAAGTGCGAAAATTATTGTTATAAATTTATGACACAAAAATTATCTTTCAAACTCGAAGAAACACGTTATCATAATCTTTGTTGTTTATTACACCTAAGCTTAGGTGTTACTTGTAACATAGTATTATAAAATCTTGATTATTATTAGCCGATATCAAATTTTAAACGAGTAAACTTTTAAATAGTTTAAAAAACGTTTTCATGTTTTGAATATGACATTTTAAAAAGTACGTTTACATATTTTATGTAATGTCATCCCTATTATCCGCAAATAGACAGGCAGAGGAGTGTTATATACACTCACATGTTTCACCAGTTAGGTTTATGTCCCACTATTGAATAGTTGGTGAGTCTATTGCCCTGCACCGGGCACCAATTCACACTCCAAGCCACTACTAGTAAATTTAAATAAGAAAAATCCAAATGTGACCGACCTGGTAATTGAACACAGGTCCTCTCGATCGGCAGTTGGCAGATCGGTAGTCTATACAGTTTTTTTATTTTAATAATGTAACTACCTTACAATGTATTTCACGGTATTCAAAATAAAACAATGAACCTTAAAGATGAAGAAGGAAACATTTAATAATTCATTAATAATGAATCATAACTTTAAATGTTTTAAAATTTACCACTTGTATTGCATATTCTCATATTGTACTACCCGACGGAAGAATTTTAATTTGCTCACGTGCTGAAATGTAGGTGAACATATTCGCAAAATGAAGGCTTAGTGTTTTAAGAATATAAGTAATGTTAACGCGAATAGTTTTAATATGAATAAGAAATATAGATATCTCATTGAAAAAATGTTTTATAAAGTTGGCTTAAATTCACGATCTTACAATTGTTAACATAGGTTTAAGCACCCATTATAAAACTAAAAATATAATTGGTTTTTTCTTTTCAGCCCGTGGAAAAAAGAAGAAGATCAAGCAGCTACTCCCTCTACTAGCCATTGCTAAGCTCAAGATTATGGCGCTCATACCTCTCTTCTTGGGTATCATTGCCTTCGCTGCCGCTAAGGCCGTCCTCCTTGCCAAGATCTCTCTTCTCGTTGCTGGTATCATTGCATTAAAGAAACTTCTGGCAAGCAAGCACCACGAAACCAGTTACGAAGTTGTCGCCCACCCACACCATGAAGAACATTATGCGAGCAGTGGTCACGGATGGGGGCGATCAATTGATGAAGCTCAAAACTTGGCTTATTCCGGCCATGTTAAATCAGATTAAGTATTATGCATCCCACAAGAGTCAGCTCTAGGACCGATTTTGTATATCAATTATGATAAAGATTTTTTGAGTTATTTAAATGTTTACGAGTAATTTATTATTTATTGATAGATGTAAGAACGTATTTATGAAGTATATAATGAAATCCCTTTGTAAGGGACAGTATTACGAACGATTTTTTATGTTGTTTTTGTTATCAATAACGGTGTTCTGAGTTTGTATGACCCTCCTTGTTATATACTATGTTAGTATATTTTTCACACTCTATACGGTATCCGTATTTGTGTATTTGATTGCAACAAAAATTTTATGTTTCCTTATTTATATATAATAATGTTCTAGCTACACTGTGATCTAGTCTATTTCCTTAGCCCTAATATAGCTTCTTTAACGTTGTATAATATATTAGATTTTTCATCGGAAAGCGATCTACTTAGTATAAGTTGTATTTGATGTTTATTTCATGTCTAAAAAGTATTTTACGTATTTATGGTATTAATTAATACGTATATCTATTTATTTATGTGCATTCTTATTTAATTTATGTGACTAGGTATATAGCTTTAATGTACAATGTGTACATGTTTGTTTATATTATTTACAATATGTGTATTATTTGTATTTATTGGACATAAATAGTTAGTATTGAATATATGTTTATACATACATACATATATGCGAATATGTATTTCTCTCCATTACAATTTATTTCTGAAAATTTAATATTATATTTAATCTACTTAGGTTTTTATCTTTCATGAAATGAATCGTACAAATAAAGAACTAAAATTATAAGATATTTTTATTACCCTATTTCTGTTAAAATACTTTTCATTACTTCATTTACTATGAAATATAATATCAATGGATATATCTAGATATATATATATATCGATGGATATATGTGGATATATATAGATATATATTCGATTTTACTGGAGCAGAAAGAGTTACAATGATGTCCTTCAAGCAAGATAGTGGCATAAATTATATTACAGGTGACACGGATTTGATGAACAATGTGATTTGCTTAGAATGGTACCGCATAAAAATTATGTTGTAAAAAAAACGATAATGCAAATTTACCATATACAGTAATTATCAATAAAATTAGTCAAAAATTAATATAAAATCCTTATAACAAAAATACTTCACAAAATCAGCTACAATTCATTCAATCATTTTTATACACATACGTAATTTTGAGAACGTTTAGTATTGTTTGTTCATTCGGATGACAAACATAAAAACTTTTTGCGATATAAAATTATTACATAACGTAATTGTGAGCGAAATACCACTAAATTTATCAGATCTCTACATTATAAAAAGTTGATACAAAAGACTTCAACGCATGTCTTCAATTTATGATAATTGAACTCTTTGATTAACAACATTTTTGTTTGATAATAATGAGTTCAACAGGTGCAAATCATATATGCGTCTAAGTAATGACTTTCGATTTGAGGATCGAAAGGAGGATTGCCGAGTAACGGTATATCGCCATGACGCGCGATCTCGCGGAATGGAATAGCGCACTTGTTGACCTCATTTCAGTTGATTTCCCGTTGAGCAAGTAGTTGCTAGCGTGACTACTAATGGATAGGTCCTGGGTTCGATCCCCGGATCGAGTGGTCTTGGGTTATTCTAACTTCAAATTTTTAGTAGTGGCACATCCAGACACTGGGATTTGTGCCCGGTCCATTGTAATAGGCTCACCAACTATTTTATGACTGGCCGTAAACGTAACTGGTGATAGGTAGGAGTCTACTACACCCCTCTGCCTACGTCTTGGTGTTACAGGTGTGATGTTACGTTTTAATTAAATATTTAATGACGAATAAATACAATAAAGATTAAATAATATAAACTATTTCGTTTATGTCTATAAAGTTGAACCACATTAACTTAAGGAAAAATACAACACGCAGCGATGTAAGAAACCCATATAAATAGTTCTAGTATGAGGCGATAGATGGCAGTATTGCATTATTACGCAAGGGCAAGTTCAAGGTGCCTTTGTATAAAGCCTTCACGATCCCTCCAGCTGCAATAAAAAGACAGCGGTACGCAATAGTTAATTTATTATTATTTATCTGAATATAATGTTGCAAACACATGTACATACATAGCTGCAATACAAATTATTTAATTCTCACAATAGCCAAATTTTTGTTTTAGGCATTTGATTCTACAAAAAAGACAACAACTACTACGCTTTGGACTACGAAACTAAAACGTCATTTATTTGTATGAACTAGACATATCTTAAATTACTCAAAAACGCTCAAAACAACGTTGCTCAAGTCTTGCACACTAACTTCAAATCATCATCGTCACCATAATCAACAATATCATCAATAGAATCATAATCATTCTCATCGTGTATCATTTCACAACATAGACTTCTTCTAATGATCGTCAACACGCTCTGAGTACTAAACGTACAATTGAGATAAACAATAAAGATCTTCGAATAATAATCGCTAATAACAAGTGTACAAAAATTTATAGCCATGTAACCGCCCATCGCCAGTTGGTTACACCTTACACGTTACGGTTGAGTCACGAAACGAGTTCTGAGATCTTTCCGTTACGGCTGCATTTAATCTATAATCTCTGGCTACATAACTGTTTGGTACGTATTGCAGTTCGATTGTATTTGTCTTAGACATTTTTATATATATAAATGTTTTACGCAGTATATATCAGCACGCTATTTTAGAAAAAAAATCTATAATTTTTTTGTTGTCGAATTATGCCAATCAACTAATTTATGGAATATCGATTGAAGATTATTGCGTTTTATGTTTTTTACAAATTGCTGTTTTGTATACTTTTTTATCTATACTTATAATAAATCTGTAGAGAGGTAAATTCTGTACATGAAATATACATATTTTCAAAATAACTATCAGGAAGTGATTAGGGA
>DWDV01000311.1:0-18080 GCA_018245615.1 Mimoniades ocyalus | reverse complement strand
GTGTTCGACCCGGGAATCGAACCCGGGACCTCCCGATCGGCAGTCGCACTTGCAACCAATACGACCAACGAGGCAGTCTAAATTATTTACGTAATGACCGAAATCCACATCGCATAAATATACTGTGTCTCTGCATCATCACAACACTGACAATCATCGCGCCTGTGATCCCTGAACGGGGTAGGCAGAAGAGTGTACTACACACAAACGTTTCACCAGTTAAGTTCCCATCCCACTATGGAATAGGTGGTGAGTATATTGTCATGCAGCGAGCACATATCCAGACTCTAAGCCACAACTAGAAAATCTGAATTAAAAAAAATTAGTAGTGCCCGACCCGGGAAATGAACCCAGGACCTCACAATCGACAGTCTCGCTTGCAAACAACACGACCAACGAGGCAGTCAATTAAATAAATTTTAAGTCAAGTAAATTAAATTATGTAGCAATCTTTCTGCTCATTTACATAACGATGATTTCTAAACAGGACGCTAAAAGCCTTTTGTGCCTTTCGATCCTCAAGATCAAAAAATCAGATCATAAAACAGAATATATTCACGTATATAAGTCGATATCGAAAAGCAAAACTATTAAATTCACTCCTAGTATCAAGAAATTGACTTTCTTTATACTTATCTACAAATAATATTTGACACCTCACCGATAAATTATTTATTTACAAAGTTAAACAAAAGATAACAAAACTTTTAGATAAGATAAGGTGTAACATTATCCCCAGGCGTTAACTGCGATAAAAATACAAGGTTCCCTTTTTAACCATAAATTTTATCTCTTAACATGAATTTAATCTTTTAAAATGACATATTCAACGGTAAATTTTTCACAACAATCAATCACGATGTAAATTAAGTAACCTAAGTGATGGACTAAAACTAACTTTCGTAACGCAAGGTACTGAAACAAACTCATCAGCACACTACAACGTTTGTACGTGTTCAGTGAAAGAAACACTTGGCAAATGAAATACAGTGGCGCTTTCTCCAACATTCGTCGTGCTGTCCACGTCGATAATTGGTATAACCCACGATCGGCAATTAGTATAAACTACCATTATACTAAAAGGAAACGAAAGCTTTTACGCTTATGAGTCACCAGCACGAAAGGGTACCCTGCGTAAAGCGACCCTATCAAGCAAAACTACGTGCCACAATCTTCAAAATATTCTAATATTCTGCAATAATTAAAAGACGCTCAACCTGAGTAGTAGAATAAAACATCGATACGTTACACGATTTCCTACGAAGATAATGTTTCAAATGGTTGTGCATGATTTTTATAAATGAACGTACGTTCGACATGGAAGTCCAATTAGTACTACATTCATTCACTTTATAAAGTTTGTAATCGAAAGAACGTAGATTTAAAAAATATTAACAAAAACGCAGATTAAGACGCAAAGCGGAACTGACCTCGGTTCTTTGTTAAGTTAGGATTGAAACTCATATCGCAAAGATTAAAATCTCTTTTATTTAGCTGGAAAATAAAGTGAACTCCAAACACTATGTGAAAGCTTGTAATATTTTAGTATATAAAAACTTAAAAACAACCTTATATAATTAATCAAGTATAAATATATATAATGTATGTACTTAGCTTTATATTTTATTGTCCAAATACTTATAAAGTTGTGCAAATGATCCAGAACAAAAAAACATTTGCCCTCGAGTTCAACGAAGCCTGAAGAACTTTACGTTACTCTGTAAAGTTTTAACAAGGTCCGATGACTAACTCCTCAAAAAATAGAGTTCAGTGAACGAGACAAAAATATCGCCGAATAAGATTCGTTCATACTTTTCTATCACCAAACTCTGCTAAGAGGGACAATTCATAGCGATAATAATAAGAGAGAATCTTGTTCTAAATTGAATGATACCTGGACTGGAAGGAGGCGACCTAGTTTTCAATCTCCAACAGCGACATACAAAAGCCTGGCAGACTACCCTGGCAGACTATATTATGTTTATATCGCCAGACAATCACGATCGCAAGTCGTTGAGAAACACGACTCGAGAGATAACAATTGTCTTTCATAGCTGATACCAAGGCGTATACCAAACAGTGTGGGTGGGTTTGACGTATTTTGTTCTCGAAATTCGAAGCAAATTGTTGATGTATGAACGAAGATCTTAAATTTTCACAGCATACTTTCTTGTATGTCTTTCAAATACGAAATGTAACGTGTAAGAAACGAACGATTGTTATCATTGAATGTTTCTTACAAATTTTAACACTTTTGGAGACTTAATTGACCAATTGTAAAGATGTTTCAAGGAAATTGGATCTTAACTTTACAACCGTTGCAGAAATTGATGGTTTCATTTCTTAAAAATTAAGATTTTACGATTAACTTTACTTTTAGGACGAAAAAAGAGGAAAAATGTGACGGTAAAATGGTAAATGACACATCATGATTGAGATATCGCTGCAAATTTTCTTTAATGTTAGCTAGCGAAACTAGAGAAATTTTTCAGAACGACCTAAAAATATAATTATTGTGAGCCGATGCAACGGGCACGCGTAAACTCATTTAAGAATTAACGAATGAATAAAACAAAATTAACATTGAATAAATTATTCATGACTGTGAGACAAAGATCTTTCAAGCTACAAGTTTACTGTACATTTCATGTATATGGCGCAGTCGCGCGCAAAAATCCGACCAGTCGCCGACAGTTGTTTCTGTTGGGTAATTATACCGCATGGCCAGGGCTGGAGACCGTTTGAAATGATATTACCGCAACAATTACAATGTTCGAACGGCAAATTGAAACTTAAGGAAGAAACATTTAAAAAAGAGCGTTATTTATTTATTGTAGAGCCCGTTAAAAATGAATGCTAATTCAATTTCACACATTCTACACAGATAAAAAAGTCTAAGAAAAATTTAAAGGGTGTGTAGTGTTATAAAGTACTAACATTTATCTAAAACCAACATTTGAATGTGACATCGTAAACCCTAGCTAGCACCTCTACACGCCGTGATAAAAACGGTGAACGCCCTGGCTAACGGCGATACAAACGTCTTTCGCTCTTGACGCATTTACATAGCTCGATGCATTAAACAATTATGTCGCAGACGGGGCAACGTGCGAGGGTCATTCCCTTATGGAACACGTCGAAGGACACCATAGTGATCAATGAATGTGTTTTATTTTTACGATTTATATTCTAACATACTTTGTCTAACAATGTATATGCATTGACAGAATATTGCAGATTCAAATCAAATCAGCCAAAACGAATAAAAAAACCATAGTCCAACCGTTTCTTGAAGATCATAACATTTTGTAGTGCTAAAAGAATAGTTTTTAGACATTATTTAATGCCTAATAAAAATAGTCGTCATCGTGAAATGCATGCGTCATAAGTTTTACGTAATTTTACGTGTAGCAATGCTGCTGCTATTATATTTTTCATTTCAAAGAATAAAAAAAATATGTATAATAAATCTAATTTTCTTATGGAATAAATAGTACCCCTAACAATTCGTTATTTTTCAAATTACTAGTAATACCACTAGCAGTACTAGTGTTTTAATGATCACTTGACTATGCTATCGTTAATGTTGTCAAATCTAGACTTCTAGAAAACCTAAATACTAAGTTAAAGTAAGAAATGTTTGGCTATAATGAAAACATTTTACGGTATAAAGTTTATGCTACGGAGAGAGGGATTACTACGGTGCTTTGAACTACCTTAAAAGCCTCGGACTAATACGAATAATAATAATAATATCTGGTGAACGCTCGCTTCAAAGCACGGAAGCTACGTGAACATTTGCCGCTAAAGATCACCATCTGTCGGTTCGTTTGCCACACAAATGTTCCAATGAGTATAAAAATTATCAGAACTTTACATGTAAATTTAAATTGTGATGTTTACTTTAACATTTAAACGAGATTTTAAATTAAAAACGTTAGCCATATAACATTATATTTACTAGCATAAAGTTTGGCGAAATTATCTAGCTATGAATCATTAACATACAAAATAACAATAATAATAGTCGTAAAAACAGGTTTCTTACGAATATTATTATTATTGTTACTTCTCTGTTATTATAGTTGCTGACCGGTTTTTTGTACGTACATTTATAGTAAGGGTTGCACCTGTCGTAACCTGCCAGCGGTAGACCATAGACCATAGACAACTCCCCTAAAGCGGTTAAGCAGGATACTTAAAATTTTCTTCAAACAAGTTTTCGTTAGCTACCTATATATTATCATAAACATTTTTAGCCCCTTTAGGCAGACAGTTGTCAGACCTGATAGTAAACTGCAATATTCAGAGATGTCAGCGTTGGTTTTTATTGAGATATGTATAAAAAATATTGACTACAGGTAAACAGCCAACGTCGCTGGACAGAAGAAAAAAAATATTTATTTTACCATCGTGTTAAGTGTATTTTTTTCTGTAACATTTCTCGCACACAGAGACATTGACGCGGCCTGACGTCTGGTTAAATAAGGCTTCGATGAGAGGCCCTCTATAAACAGAGCCAGCACTAGTTTTGAAATCAGAGTTTATATTTTACATGCCTAAACCGTACTTTGATATCTTATTCATACTTCCATCGTACGAGGCGGCTACGTAAGGTATGAACATAAGGCTTGAAAACAAAAATAGAGCGTGGCTTTTCCTTACATGAAATCAACATAAGCAATGTAAATATTTACTGTAAACATCTGCTCATTCTGATACCTTTTAATGCTTTATTATACTCGAGAGTCTACTCAAAAAAATCTCATCAAGGCCTCTAAGAGCATAAGCAACACTTTCGTTCCAAGCGTAGGTACTTTCAATTTTTGAGTGTCATTCACTTGCTAAATTTAATATTCTGGTCCAAGCCTAGAGGTGTTTTACAGCTACTACAGGACAAAACATTCTCTACCATTCCTTTTTTTTATTAATCACATCACATTACATTCATTATTGCAACTTTTCTTACGTTATTTTCGTTATACAATTGTGACGCAAAATTAAAGATCATATTCTGTTTAAATATCTACGTTATGAATTATTTTCACAATTGTGAGCAGTAACATGTTAAAATTACCAGTTCGCCGAGTTTCAATCACTACAAGTGTACGTAAACTGTTGGACTCGAAATAAACATTTTACGATTCATTATCGTTAGTTAATGATTTCTGAGCGCTTGTAACTCTAAAAGACGCAAACAAAAGAAACATTTATTTTTAAGCCAAGGCAAAAACATGTGGATCATATTATAATTGTAAAAACCCAGAAGAGCTTACTAATGGTCGTTTAAGGCTTCTAGAAAAATAGTTACCAAAATTTTAAATATTCACGTTTAGACTTATTTTTGTAACAATTATTAAAAAATAAAATATAAATATACAATAACGTACCATCACGCCTGTAACCCCCAAAAAGGTAGGCAGAGTAGTACACTTCCACGATTCAGCAGTTACGTTTACGTCTCACTACGGAATAGGTGGTAAGTCTCTTTTAAATATCTAAAATAAATAAATATATATAATAAAATAATATAAAATGAAATTATCCAATAACACAATCCAGATAAATGCGTTTCATAAAGTTTACTAGTATTTGCCAGTAATAGAAAAACAAATTAATTCCCATATCCTAAAGGATAATTAAAAAAAAAATCACTGATTTCAAGGTAAAATATTCTTCCTCAAACTCGTTCGTACATTTTTGTGGCCCGAATTGTATTATACGATTTATGTATATAGACAAGATTTAATTTCGGACACACGGTATCTTAGATGTTCATATTTTGCATATTAGTCATTCTTTGTATACATTTCTATCAGAATTTTTTAAATTAGACTAAAATTCTATTCCTCAAAGCATTTCCTGTTACCTATAAAACATACTATTTTATGTTCATATATATTTTATTTGATTGCATAAAATTAGAATACTTATGTTTGTGTCATGTTTAATTGGTGTTATCGAAAAATAACATTAAAATTTTTATCGTACATTCACTCTAAAACTTTTTCAATACCAATCTCATTACTTACAGCGAAAGTAATGCAATTTATCACAACAATGTTGAACCTCATCGCTTTGAATTCGAGTCTGCGGAGCCGTCTACGCTACTAAAGGACGCAAGGGTCGATGAACATAAGTACACACGAAAATATTTATAGACTGTGCCCTTGAGAAGGACAGATGTATCCCAAAGCGTGAACTGACCGTCTGCGGCTGCGAACCGAACCGACCGCACGCATACATTGTCATTGTTACGGACTCAAAAATCAATAGAGGCTCGCTCAACAAATTACTACTGTGTACGCGTAGCCGATTGGATTAGCGCATTTGCCGCCAACTACGTGTTTGTATGTACCACGCTTATCTTCATATCAATAGGCTGTATGGCGCGGTGATGGCGAGTCCCGCGCGTTTATCGCAATAAAACGACACGAAATTGAATAATTTATAGCGCACCAGTATATTTGATAGCTATTCCGTTCTACAAACCCATACAAAAATACACATCGAATGTTCATTATCACATCGAATTCGAATAAGACAGCTTCATAAATCACACTGCTCACCGCAGACGAAACGTCCGCACACTATATACTTTCACTTAATCCCACAATCAGGCACGGAGACAGGCACACAGCGTTAACTCGTGCTGCAGTAGTATCACCTGTTTTTTTTTTATTCGAACGAATTACATCATCTCTTGGACCACTATGCAGTTATCATTATCTTATCGGCTTCCTACATTATATGGACGCGTAGATAACAGTACTCTCCTAATTAACATTAACATTATCATACCGCGCGTTTCGAACACCTACTCGAACGTCGCCGAATATACATCGCGTGGAAGCCTTACAGAATTTATGAATAATATTAAAATTTATAGCGAAACGTCGCGACGGCCTCGAGGCGAGACAAATTAATTTTACAACTGGAAACGTGAGATTACCAAAACTTGAAGGCTTTGACTTTGTATGGCGCAAACATCTGACCACATCAAACGGACTAGTAACGAAAAATAATACAATAAACGGGAACCATACAACCGGGAAACAAACAAATAAAAAAAACATTCCTGCTCTACTACACAACATGCAATATAAGCATTTACACAGCTGCCCTGCCGGCGACAATACACACTATTAAATATTATGTACATGTTAACACTACTGCCACAAATAAATTATACTTATTATGGATTACGTATACTATGTAAGAAAATAAGGAGAGGAGGGGATTTTATATAGAAAAAAAATAAAATAAAGAGAATATACAATACACTCTATTTAAACATGAAATTTATTATTGATAAAAAAAAACATACAATGGTCGCTTTACACAAAATAAAATACCTGGAGGGTGTGGGTAGCACAGGGGGACAGGCAGGCGGGCCCTGCACTCCCGGGCAGATACATAGTGTGACAGGTCCATACATAGTCACATAATATAATACCATATCAAACGATAAAAAGTACACATATAGGATACTGTCAAGCCAACAAACTCACAGGTAGTCATGTGGCGCTCTCACCAGTATAAAACTATTTAAATCTTACAAAAATACTTAGATACTAATTTGAAATGCACATAGAGGATCTCGCGTCTCGACTACAAAAATATTCTGAGATTGGAATGAAATCTTTTTAAGCTTTCGGCCTCGGAACCATCACAACGAGACGGCATTTGTAATGTCCGTAAACTCCTAATTACTTCTTTTCTGAGTCTTAAAGCTAACCGATAGAACCTGACCATTGAGTGTATAGCCATTGAGAGCCTGAATCGCCATTGCTGCCTCATCATACTCTCTCATGTTAACAAACGCAAACCCTTTATTTTTCTTCGTCTCAGGATCTTTGATCACCTTGATCGAGTCGATGGCACCATAGGGGCCGAAGATCTGCCATAGCGCCAGCTCCTCCGTGTCCTCGCCGATGTTGTATACATACACTGTGGTCTGATGTGGAGTCGCCGGCGCGCCCAGCAGAGGGACGGGGCTCGCGGGCGCACCTATCAATGGCAGCGGAGTGTGATTGGTGGCGGCCATAGGATTAAAACGTTGATGACCCTTGTTGATAAACGGTAGAGATTTACCGGGAGACGGCAGCAGCGGCGGCGGCGACACCTGCGGGAAGCCGGGCGCGAAGGCGGCTGGTCGCGCACCGAATGCCGCGCTCAAGTTGGTGCCATTGAAGGCAGGTGTGGTGCCATTGAACATGGCCGGGCCGCCATTGTACGCCAGCGGCGAGGGCGCCACGTTGTTTCTCTGCACTGGCCGCGGGGGGTTCTTGTTCGTGTTGGGCTTGTTAGCGAACTTCACCACTATAGCTCCCGCGCCTGGAATCGGAGTCTGGCCGTTCATGTGCGCTATCGCGTCCTCGGCCTGCTGCCGCGTTTCGTAGCACACGAAGCCGATACCCTGTGAAACTCGACTGTTGGTTATTTGCCCGAACTGACCGAATACGTTGTTGAGTCTCTCCTGCGACATGTCTGGAGGTAAATTGCTAATGTAGAGATTCGACTCAGTGTCAGGCTTGTGACTCATTTTGTTTTCGGGGTTGAGGAGCGCGAACGATACCTTGAGGGTCTTTCCTTGCATAAGCAGGCCGTTGAACGCGGCGCGCGCCTTCTCAGGGTCGTCGTGTTTCTCATACTCTACAAACCCGTAGCCGCGGTTGGCAATCAGTTTGCAGCTCTCGATCTTGCCCATCGCCGAGAACAGAGCGTACATCATATCACGCGTCATCAGCTCAGGTATATAGTTGACCATGAGTTTCGTCGGTGACACATTGGAATTAGCGTCGCCGCCGCCATTCTCTTTCATGTCGTTGTTTATCATTGTTCTTTTATAAAACGAACTACACTACGGAAAACAAAATACTAACGAAACGAACACTGCTCAGGCTCGGTTATTTCATTTGGGATATGTAAAACGAACAAAGAACTAACACAAAAAAATCTAAGCGCACGAAAACGCCAACAGCAACGCCGGTTCACAAGTTCATCATCACTCACACGACACCATACACGAACGAGTTTGTTATTGGAATGTTACCAGGGTAGTGCGCAACTACAATATAAAATTAGGAAAACCCAAGCAGCAAACATTATATTACTAATAGGGTATTTTAGAAATATTTATTTATTTTCTTTGCACGTGTCTTAATTTTACGGTTATTGTATTGTGTCAAGATATAATTTTTTATTTCAGTACGTGGCACTTATATTTTTTTAACATTATTGTCTTTGGTATTGTGTGATAATAAAAAAAACACATTTTTTATTATTTATTTATTTACCTACTTTACAGGTTTGGTTTGCATTTTAAATTAGAAATTTTAGTTTTTAGTTCATTTATTTATAAACAAGATAAATAAAATTTTTTAATGTTTCCTAGCAGCTTTTATATATTCAGCTAGTATAATTTTAATAGAAAGTCGAAATATGGTAGATCGTTAATAATAATAATCACAAATAAAAGTAGCCCATTTGGTTAGTAAATAACATAAAAATGACTCAGAATCTCAGTAATTATAAATTACTGTCGAAAGTATTGAATCTGTAATTACGTTCTAAAGTAAACATATATTAATATTAATGTCAACCTCGTAACTGTCGACTTAACTATTTCAATTTCAACCACTAAAATATTGAATAACAGTAATTTAAACTTAGAGGTTATTTCTATTTTGATTGAAAAATATTAAATAAAAGTAAAGTTAGAAAGCTAAGTATTTTGTCCTATTTATTATAATTTAAAACAGTCACAATGTTCATAACGAATGTGTTATTAAAGAAAACCAAAAGCAAGTAAGTAAAAATTTGTTTTGGTCATTTGCACGATCTGAAAATAATATATAACCTATGTACCATGTCCATTTAAATATGATTATTTTAAATCTCTATACATTTTTATTACATATTTATCAGGCTTTTCATAAACATACACATATCAGCTCAGGAGATATTTCTGATCAGTCAATATCTGTTTTATTTGGACAAGAGAAGTCAGACTTGATCTCCCTGGTCAACTATTTGCAACAGTTTTAGGCCACTCTATTGTAGATTAACATTGCAGATAGGCCACAAGTCACTAAAAGCAGTTAGGCCACTCTGGTTCTAGCAGTCACATTTATCATAAATAGTATGGACATGCTTTATAATTTAGTATAGGTTGTGTATAGAAATTGGTTGGTTATGGCCCATTGAAGTGACGCTTTTATTTTTCAACTGAAGTTAGCAAAATGTGATCTTGCACACTACAATCATACATGAGTGGTCAATTTTAACACATTGTGAGTTTCTTATTTGAATATTTGTTTAGTTCCATTAAAAAAAAACAGTGATAATACTTTGCTCTTGCATCAATATGTTATGTTACGTTACATATGTATCCCTTTTATGTAACATTTACATTCTACTATTGAATAGTTTGGGAGCCTATTGCCATACCAAATATAAATTCGATAAATATGACAGTGCCAGACCCGAAATTTGAACCCAGGACCTCCTGATTGGCAGTCGTGCTTGCAATCAATACGACCAATGAGGCAGACCTATTATATGAACTTATCATGTAATGTACACCAGGCGTTTCAGGCCTATAGGTACTTTGACTATAATATGGTCAACATATATTGTTTTACAGAAACGTAATGGTGTTGATGGAAAGTGTTGTATCTGGACACAAATTCAATGCAATTCGTGAAAGATTGGGTGAAAAGTTGGAACTCATTCGTTTTGATCCATACAGTAAGTACACATAAAATTTGACTGACCTGTTGATTTAGTGGCTGGTGTTTGTCACTGCTTAGCTGGCATTTGCAAGTTCAATATAAGTATTTGCTTTTTGGTTTTTACCAAGAGAATATAAATTGAGCAGTTTGACTGAAATTACTATTTCTAGTATAATGTGGATAAGCAGTATGTTAACAATAAAAAAACAGTTTTTTCTAATAGTAATTGTATTTTGGTATAGTCTTGATCCTCTCATTCTGGGAGGAGACGTTGTGTACAACAGTGGAACATTAAAAGGGTCAGATAAAGAAAATAAATAGATGCTTCCTCCACATGAACAATGTTCACACTCTACCAGTTCTGTTTCATTGTAAAATTATCTATATAGGTATGTGTTATAATAGGTTTATCAGTTAGTTATATATACATCCCCTGCTTAGTTTAATGTGCATGCCCAGTTTACCAAAGCTATGTGCCAGTTATTCCAAGAAAGTACTGTAGATGCTATCATTCAACGGAGTCCCCAGACAATATGCATATGCATGCAGGTCATGGAAAGTTAAACAGAACACATATCTTTTGGCGATCACTGGTATTTGAAACAATATTTACGTGTTTGATTTGTTGTAGTTCAGCACGAGAGTCTGTATAAAGAAAGAAAGAAGATCAGAAGTTTGAAGTAATTATGCAGTTATATTGTTATTTAAATAATATTGACCCTTCTTTGTAGCCAGAATGTAATATGCATATTATACTACATGTTAACATAATAACCAATGTTGGAAATGTTCTATGAAACCATTTATTGTGTAAAATATCTGGAAGTAAATACATAGAACTTTTCAAGTACTTAAAATGTAATTGGTTTGTAATTATCTTAAGTTATCAACCTGTCCAGCAATATTTATAATGAATAGGCACTAGGACAAATATTCAAAAATGTAATTGGTGTCAAAAATGTAATTGGTTTGTAATTATCTAAAGTTATCAACCTGCCCAGCAATATTCATAATGAATAAGCACTGGGATGAATATTCAATTTAACTAATTATCAATAACATAGCCAAATTTCACTTGTCATTATTCATGCTGATTGGACATTATAGCCTTATTGATTGATCACTTGACTCATAACTATATAACTTTTAATATTTATGTTAGGTATAGTATATTCACCTGTCACAAATGAAGGGTTGATATAGGATAGTAAAAAATAGACAAATTCATTTTTAAAATATCATAATTTAATTATTGTACTTTAAAAACAATAAATGAATCTTTGGAATTAAATATGTATTTTTATTATAACTAGCAAATCATGAAATATTTATTAAGTACTAATATTTTGGTATCAAGTTTACTTGGTACCTATATAATAAATACAATATTTTAGAATAATGCTTTACTCATTCTTATGCTATAAGAAATTATACAATTTAAAATACAAGTGCAAATTTATACTTTCTGAAACATGCCTTATTACTTATAATAATAAGTGCTTTTCAAAAAATGCAATTAAATATGTGTGTTAATGATCTGGTTCGAATGATCATAACACATCAAAATTCTCCATATTTTTCTTACAATTTCATGTAAAATTAATAGGTATTATACAAGGGCATTTAACTAATAATAGCTTGCATACTGATTGTTAACATTACTGGACTTTTTACTGAGGTTTGTGGAAGCTAGGAACTAATGACAGCTAGCACATTGTATTGTCAATTGAATATATAGGTAGAAATGCAAATTATTGTAGTTTGAATAAGAATAATTCAGTTAAATACCCTTAGTTCCTTTTCTCTATTTTACCCAAATAGGCCAAATGATATAAGTGCACATACAAGTACAAGTGATACAAGTACATGATTATGTTCGAAAACACGAAATATTATTCTTACATCCACATATTAAATATTTACTAAGAATATTTTACAATCAAATTCCAAAAGTGCCCAAAATGTTAACATCGAATATTCCAATAATAATGTAACAAAAAAAAGTAACATCACGCCTGTAATCTCCGAAGAGATAGGCAGATGAATGTAGAACACTCCCACGTTCCACCAGTTACTTTTACACCCACCTATGGAATAGGTAGTGAGCCTATTGCCATACACTGGGCACATATCCAGACTCCGAGCCTCTACTAGTAAATCTAAATTAGAAAGTTTAGTAGTGCCCGACCCGGGAATCGACCCCAGGACCTCCCGTTCGGCAGTCGCACTTGCAACCAACACGACCAACGAGGCAGTTTTTTTTTAATTTCATGGATTACAAGAACCTCCGTCTCCTTCGAAATTTTCCGCTGACCGTAATAATAAAATGTTAGGTTGATTTAATTTACTAGTTGTATTAAACAATTCGCGAAATTCCACTTATAAGGCTGTTGAAACTATCCAACCTTACAATTCGAGTTTTTTTTGTTGATTTCTTTTTTAACTAATTATATAACAAATATAGAAACATATTGGCTATTTCGTTAAAAATATTTTAATACAATATTGTCACCACAAATATTAGCGAACGCCAAACGTAATAAAATTTTATGAACATGACTTCACGGCTGAATAGTCAGTATTATCTCTTTCAGAGCGATGTTTTTTAAAGTTTGTGTTTGTAGTTTTTGTAGTATATAATGACGGGTTTTCATAAGTATTAATATGTATTTAAATACTTGACAATTCATTAACTTAACAGCCCGTTTGTGTACAAGGAGGCATATTGTGTACTTGTTATACTATGGACTATTCTATTAAGAAATTTTCTTCACCTTTACGCATGGAAAATAGTCAGCCATAAAAGTTATTATATTTATTATGTTTCACAACAGCCTGCAAAATGCCTTACATTAATTTGTGAATGCGGTTCATTTGCGTAGCAATTTCAAAATTGGCTAAATTTATTTTCGTGTTACATAGAGATACGTCGTCTCGTTTTATGTTTAATTTTTATTTATTTATTTTATTTATTTATAAATTAATTTTTCACAAGATGTTACCCACTAATTTTGCGAATGGAGATTTCTGAGCCAGATACAAACCTCAAACCCCCGAAGTGGGACATTGAGTTCTAAGCCATTAAATCTATTAATTGTACCCTATGAAAGTTCGAATTTCTCTTAGATCCTTCACATTTGTACATTGCAAGCGATCGGTAAAGTTGAGCAACGGAGACCGGTACAGCGATGGATGGCCGCCAGTGGGAAAATTATACGAGCAATTTTAAGCTTCGGAAGGCACGCTAAGTAGGTATCATTAGGTAACAGTCATTAGATTTCATCTTAGGCTTTGAAGGTGGTTTAAATTACTTAAATGCGGATACAAAAGTTGTTCTCTATCGAACAATGTCGTGAATTATTCCAGGCCTCTCAAAGTTCCAGGATAGACCTTCATCAATATATTCAATTATATAATACAATAAACCAATTAAGGTATTATTATTAAAACACTATTAAACCTTAGGTTTGTAAAGTAAAATTTTGTTCCATTTTTTAAACAATATTAATAATGACGATTGTATCGTTCAAGAACAAATACATATAAGAGGTACAGAAATAATTATATTACTCATTACATTAAGTTTACACGTATGGTATTGATACGATTCGAAATAGCCAACCAGTCTATGCCGGCCGCTCATCGATGGATGCGGTTACTTTGTTTCTCTATTAATTAACATCATAATATTCTTAGTTGTATTATTATATTTATAAAGGAGTAATTGTGTGTTATTATTTGACATTGAAACGATCACGAATGCTATTGGCAATGTTGTTTAACTTACGCCTACAAATATACGGGCGAAACAAACAATTTGTGGATATTGTTGCTTTTTAAGTTCTGATGCGGTTCAAAATAGCTACTGGTTTTTTGGCGGCCGTCGTCCAATGGATGCGGTTACCCGGTTCTGTCCATTAATTAACATCATAATTCGGTTCGTTGTACCTATTTCATTTATTTAATTTCGAATTCATTTTCGTTACAGTTTAAGTTAATATCGTTTTCAAAATTTTATCGTGAATGGTTTTTTTTTTGTAAATGTATACAATTTAAACTATAAAATTAAATATTACCACGTTTTTTAAAATTAGCTTCTTGGACGCAGCTTTGCAGTCACACTAAAAAGGGTTCAGGCCATAGTCTATAATACAGGTCCAGTGCGGGTTGAAAACCGTCACATGACTTGGAGAACATTGCGGAGAACTCTAGGGCGTGAACGTTTCTCCACAAAGATTTTGTTCACAGTTAAAGGGAAATTTATTTCCACATGCTCATAATTTCTTTGTTACCTTAGAATACCTAAATCTGAATGACCGTCACTGCTTTAATTCTAAACTATACGTAATTAGTGGTATTTTGTAAATTAACAACCAAATAAGAGACAAAGTCGGTCTATGGTATTAAATACGAAAAACTTCAGAAAAATCCAACCAATTGAAAACATTACTTGCGAGCGCTAAGCAAAACGTATTTGGAAACAATGCATAATTTATTATTATTAAATTGTTCTCAATATAGTGTTTGTTACAGCAAATATACATCAGTTGAGAATACGAATTCAACTTAATTTTTTTTACCCCGTGAAGTACCTACATACAAACACTTGATATACATAACCTACACATCTAAATCGTACATTTAATTAGTATAGTATGGTATACATATATATATACATACATACATACACTTAATTAACTTGCAATAATACAAAAAATATCTTCAAAATAACTTCTAATTAGTCTAGAACATTACATATGCTCACCGATGCGAATAGACGATAAATAGTTAAATATAAGTATACAATGAAATATATATATTTTCAATTGAAACAACAATATAAATTTATGAAAAAGAAATATCAGCGTACAACGAGACTTAGTTGCAGGTGTTCATTTTGTTCATAATTCACGACTAGTTAATGAACGATTGCACGGTAATTGATTTATGAGATGTCGATCGGGGATTGGACAAGACTAAGTGACAAGATACTACATACATATGTATATGACGTCATATTCTAAGCAGTAGTGGTTCTTGTCTTGACTTGACGGTCCTTCGAAGCCGAACATGCAATAATTTCCATATACGAGTACCTACGCATTCTTATTTGTTACATGTACCGGTTGTTTTCTCAATAGTTTAGTTTTTCAAGTTATAATATACAACCTTTTATTTCATTAGACTAGAATTTTATTCATGGATATCCTCGAAAATACCCTGCCATTATGTAATTAGTTATGTTTTATAAACACTTTTCGTTATTTAAAAGGTTGTTATTTAAACAATGTATATACATGTAGTTAGTAATTAAGTTAATACCGTTTGTTATAAATATAATATTAAAATTAGCTAGGGAATATTTCTTATAATTTTTACTGTCAAATCTATAATTAAGTGTAGAATGTCCCGACCTGGATCATTTGTTCTAATCCTAATATATTATTTTTCGTACATACACAAAATAATTACTACATAGTAAGTTCAGAAAACATACATACAATACATTACGCAATACAAGAACATATAAATACATATGTATGTTAATATATATAATTGCTTTACTGTGTTATACGTATGCTGTATAAATAATTAACTTCTATTTGACTCATATAAATTGTTTTGATATAAAATACTCACTTGAAACATTCCGATGCGTTCATTTTGTTTTCATAGCCGTACTGCGAAAGAAAATGGTCAGTTATTAGATTATAATGAGATACAATTATAAAAGGCTTGCAACGGATATTATTAAAGCTGCTGAGTATTTTCTCAAAAATATTTATATGAAGTTACCGGAAAAAACAAATAAAGCAATGAAAAAGCGAGACAGTAGTTGCACTTCACATTTGAATGCATTAGTTTTATTTACACTCGTGGGAGTTTTATAAAGTGCCTCGTTGGTCGTGTTGTTTGTAAGCGCGGCTGCCGATCGGGAGGTCCTGGGTTCAAATCCCGGGTCGGGCACTGCTGGATTTTTCTAATTTACATTTTCTAATAGTGACTCGGAGTCTGCATATGTGCCTGGTGTATGGCAATAGGCTCACCACCTATTCCATAGTGGGACGTAAGTGTAACTGGTGAATCATGGGGGTGTACTACATACATGTCTCTGCCTAACTCTTCGGGGATTACAGGCGTGATGTTACGTTTATGTTACGTTCCACTTACTAGACGTTTAGTGGAGCTGCTCGCAGGATATTTTAGTTAGCAAAATAAACAAAATTTATATGAATACTGAACGCTTTGAAAAAAGTTATAATGCTGAAATGCACCGCTCAAAGTAGACTTGGTACGCGAGTAATTTGGGAAGTGTCGCATGGCTCCGACGGCCGCCCAGGGAGCCGTTAGCGCGACACTCGCGCGATGTTCAATACATCGCTGCTCCAGTATCCACGAATATTATGATGACGGTTACCGTCTTTTATTGTATCTTTACTTTTATATATTCACACTGTATATCCGATATATACAAGAGGTCAAGGATCGTCGAAAGTGCAAACAGGCTTCTGTCCACCTTTCGCTCCCTTGTATTGACTTACGACACTTTAGAACAAGCTACCTAACCGATGACTATTATTTAGATTATAATTTTTTTCATTTAGTAAGAACGTTTGTAGTTGTACATATGGAAGCATACAATGGTATGTTTAATATGTTTGCAAGCTAGCGCCAGCTGCGCGGTGGCCGGCGCTGGCTCACGAACTAACGCTGGCTTATCGCACCCGCGCACTCGCTTCGTCGTGAAATAAACATTTTGATTGATTGCTGCGCGCTCGCGTGTGAATGAATCAATGGCGCTCATTCGTTTGTAAATCTTGTTTTCAAATGAACCGCTAACTGCCGTCGTGATTATGATTCGAATTAATTATGTGTGCAACTCGTTCATAGGTGATGAGCAGTTGTCCACAGTCCGGGGTAAAACAATACTAATGAATTTATTATTTGTCCAAGAACATGTTTTTACGTATGTATATTACTATACACATCTGTACATACTAATTTATGTTTACATTTGTTCGTTTTAATGAATAGCAAGTCTGTTTTTGACAAGAATTTTTACACTTTATTATGGGGTGATTACATAAATCTCTTACTTCTTACATAAATAGTTCACAGCCAGACATACATATAACAAATAGTCGTGCTAAACGCACAGATTTTTATCACGGCTGTTAAAATTGTAACGGCTTATAAAATCGAATCCAGAACCCGCTGTTCAACAGACACGAGAAACACTGGAGAAAACTACCATTACATTAGTATGTAATATGGCAATAGGCATAGCACCTATTCTATCGTGGGACGTACATGTAATTGGTGAAACGTGGAAGTGTTCTACAT
>DWDV01000310.1:0-18119 GCA_018245615.1 Mimoniades ocyalus | reverse complement strand
ATTATAAAGAGGAAAGATTTGATTGTTTGTTTGCATTGATTTCACCATTGGAATCCTATATTATCCCTGATGAACATAGGCCAGAAAAATTATAAAAAAATTAAAATTCTAAAAAATACAAAAAAAATTGAAATAAAAATATCATGAAAAACTTTATTTATAATGTATTCATTCTTAGTAACCCTCGATGTAAAAAGAGAGTTGTGTGTGTTAAAATTTATAATTTTTAGATTTTTTTTTATATAACCGTTCGGACCCGGGCGGGCCGCTAGTATTGATATACAAGTATAGTGGCTTTGAAATGTGACAGTTTTTATCGTATATACATGCACTGGATAGTTTTACAAACGTTCTTAACGTACGTTTGTTAGTCTATGACGGATGGTTCTAGAAGGTTGTGAATTGTTAGTAAACATAAATAAAATAGGTTGTTGCATTTAAATAGTCCCATACATACTACATACATAGAAATAATCCCAGTAGACAAACGCTACATAATCATTATTTAAGTCAGACCGGTTGTCGTGATAAATGACCAAATGATGTATTTCCTGTAGAATGGCGCTAACTGACGATTGTCTTGACCAGTTTTTTTTATACTAATACTTGTAACGAAATACTTAATCCCTGTTTTATCGCCATAATATGTAATTCCATTGCACGTCAACGGGGAAGTTACCCAATTTTTAGGCTCAAAGGAACTTTTACCTACACTAATTAGCGAATTGAGGAGTATTTATTTCAGAACACATATGTATAACATTTCCGTAAATTTATCTAATCAAAAAACATATAGCTAAACATATCGCATAGACAATAATAGTACAATGATAAACTTACGCAGTTTTATAGAAATCGAGCACTTACGAATACACTCTGGCACTTCTATCATGTCCGAATAAAGAGTACTTAATATTAAGTGGAGGGCTGTTGATGATGATGATATCGTCATGATGGAGTGGAAAATAGAGATAGATATGTCATTGTGCGTAACAAAGTAGAGTTGGATTACAATGTTGATTAAGAGAATATTACATGAACATGTATGACGTAAAAATATCAAGTGGGAGATTGGAAAAAATTAATATTTGTATGAGCAGATACACCGTTTGTTTCCTCATGTTTTGGTATATTTAATACTAAGAAGCATCACCGAATACCGAAGTTCAAATGAAGCAAATATTTGATCAAAATTACTTACGTACGTTTTACTGTTTGATTGCTAATCGCATGCAAACATTTAGTTATCGCATCGCGCGGAACTACCCGTTTTATAAGCGGCGTAGAAGTGGACGCGTGTATACATAAAATGTAATAATCATTATAATTTATGACATAAAAAATGTTATAATTATTTTCGTTATATTCATAGTGTAGTTTAAAACGAAATGTAAATGGTAAAAGATGGTTTGTCCTTGCTACGTTACATCTGAAAAACGTATTTATTATATTTTTTTTTTTTTTTAGCATTGAGAAGATTCCAGTAACAGAGTGAAAAAAAATTTGATTAATCGTTTATCAATATATCTGTGTATGTGGATATCGAAATTGAAGTGTAACTTGATTTGACAAAGGAATGAAAAAAAGGCTTTTTTTTATTTATTTTTTATTTTCATAAATCTTTGTTCCTTAACCTCCTATAGGAAAGTTAATATTAGAAAGATACTACCTTGCTTTGGGTCAATTTTTCGGTATACTTTGTCGCTCAGCGATCATCATGTACAGTATGTATTAAAATAAAAAAAAATCAACTGAATGTCATAATATTTTGTAATGTAGTTATT
Source organism: Mimoniades ocyalus (assembly GCA_018245615.1). Classification (NCBI taxonomy): domain Eukaryota; kingdom Metazoa; phylum Arthropoda; class Insecta; order Lepidoptera; family Hesperiidae; genus Mimoniades; species Mimoniades ocyalus. The sequence goes on along the minus strand of DWDV01000310.1, from coordinate 16,335 downwards.
TTTGGAACGCTTAAGTTTTGTTTTTGCGCGTGCGGAGAGTGTGAAGTTGGAGTTGTTAGTACCGGGAAAACCTCGCGAATAAACTATCAAATAAACTAAAGGTCGTGCAATATGTATATGGTGCTCATTATTAAGTAAACAGTATGTTTTTGTGTGCAATAATTAAAAAATAAAACATTCGCGTCATGTTATGGAAGATTTCATATATTATATTGCATTATTACAATCAGATATTTTCGTAGAAAGTAGACGTAATCAACATTTCACACAGGTTGCAATTATTCACTACTTAAAGACGTACATGTCTTATTACTAATAAATTTCTTTTCAATGCGAAGAAGGTGTCAAACAATATTCGCAAACTATATTGTACAACACTGAGTGCATTTAATGAAAACTCTTCCTTATACGAACGTTATATATAATTTAAAAAGGCGATTCTTAGAAGTGCCAAGCTTTTTTTTTCTTTTGTTCCAAATATCAAGATCGTCAACAAATAGGTATACAAATTGGTTTTTTATGCATGATGTACATCTGAAGTGATACACAACGCGATGGTCGTACGTGGAGACTTTCATTAATTCAACTGAGTTCACTCTTTAACAGAGTGGTGAGAGGACGCGTCCATGTCCCACTAGAGTAGTGTTTTAACGGATATTCGTCGTTACAGGTGGATGTACTTCGAGCAACGCGACGACAACAAACAATCCGACGAAGTGAACGTGAAAGATATTTAATGTTCTTTTTTTAAATATATCCGAACATTATTTAGTGAGTGCTACAACTCTTGTGAACTTGTATAGTGATTTTTTTGTTTATAAAAGTGCTAATAAAATCTTGATTCTCGAAACGATTTCATCAATGCCCCTGTGTTGATATTACGTTAGAATTCGTAACGGATATTTCTACATTGTATCGATCTGTTGTTGTTAAACAATATGTTTGTTTGAATTTAATATCGTCCGTGTTTCATACATTTTCGATTCCGCACCGTTTGTTTGTGTACGCATTAAGCATTGATATGACAACATAAAGAGTGTTTGTTTATATAAGAGAACAATCGTGCGGTTGCTGTGTGCCGTCGCGTGTGAATCAATACTCTTTCTGGTCCAGTCGTCGGTTTTGACTCTTGCTTCTGTCAACAGCAATGCCATTCTTCTACATTAAAACATTTTGAAAATCAATTTCGGTCTGAACTGGCTGCAAGCTTTCGGCTTTCCTATATTGAACTTTTAGAATGGTCCCACCGTAAACGTTGTACATAAATATTGAACAGCGCAAATACAATACGTGCCAAAATGGAGACGAATATACCGAAAAAAACCGATGGAGCCAACGGAGCGCTGCCCTCGAATACGACGATAAACAATAATTTAAAGGACATGACTTTTCTGGAGAAATTGAGATATGTGAAATCTCATATAACAGTGGAGCCGATTTTAGCGATGTTCGTGATGCCGAGCGTGTTGGCGATGTTGGCGACTCAGAATCTTAACTTGGACAAAGCGTGTCGCGTCAACCTGGGCTTTACAGATGATGTGTGCACGGCGTTGCGACTCAGGAAGCGTGCCAATTACACGTTCGAGGAGGATGAGGTTCAAAAGCTGGTAGCCTCGGTGCAAGGTTGGAAGAGCGTGATTCACACCGCAGTTCCAACACTGCTTATGTTATTCATCGGCGCCTGGAGCGATAAAACTGGGAAGAGAAAAATATGTATGATAATGCCGATCCTCGGGGAGTTCATGACGTGCGTCCTAAATATAATAAACACTTATTTCTTCTACGAAGTTCCGGTAGAATTGACCGTGTTCATGGAGGTCGTCTTCCCGGCTTTTACGGGCGGTTGGTACACGATGTTCCTTGGTGCTTTTAGTTACCTCGGGGATATAACGTCAAACGAAACGAGGACTTTTCGTATGGGGATATTGAGTTTGTGCATGACCGTCGGTTTTCCCATAGGGACCGGCTTAAGTGGTGTGTTATTAAAATATACCGGCTATTACGGTGTTTTTGCGATATCAGCAGTATTCCAGCTAGCAAATTTGGGCTACGTGTTTTTTTTCATTCCCGATCATACCTGGCTCGAAAATAAGGAAAAGGTTGGTAAAATACATTTGCTTCAATTTTCACATTTGTCGAAAAACAAAATGTAATTTGTCGTTCCCTTTTTTTCAGAAAACGCGGACAGGCTGCAGTGGGTTTCTTATTGAGTTTTTCGACTTCCACAGCATTAAGGATACATTCGAGATAGCCTTCAAGAAGGGACCGAATAATAGAAGACTGAAGATATTTCTCATACTGACCGTCGTGTGCTTGAGTTTTGGACCTATGTGGGGTATGTATTTTAAAATTATTAATTGCATAAATTACTACGAAATTTCTTTTCTATGTCAAGAAAGTGTCAAACTCTTAAATAGCATTCACTAACGTCTACAAGGCTAGGTAGGTAGACGGTTTTTAAACCTTTCCTTATACGAATGTTATATAATTTAAAAAGTTGATTCTTAGAAGTTGCCAGTTTTGTTTTCTCTTGTCCCAAATACCTCAATCGCCAGTAACTGTTCGACGATTTAATAAATAAATGTTATTTTATATATAATATTAGTAAATGCACTTTAAAAAAATTATTATTCTATTTTTCGAAAAATGACTTTCGTATATCGATATCTTTGTATTGATCTTAAAATATAGCTTTAACTAATACTATGTCATATCATCATAATAATCAGTACTAATTGTGAATGTAAGATATTTTTGATAATTTTTCAATTCCGAAAAACTGTAACGAAATTGCAGTGAGATTATCTCGTGACATTTAATAATTATACCAAATTGATATTAGCATTGCGGTATGAATACAATTTTTATAGTTAAGTTCCGGAACATCGATTATATTTGTCGATAGTTTAATGATTCTTTCTATCTATATTATCTGCTTCAATAGCCGACCATGCACGACGACTTTAACGAATGTAGAGGAGGCGAAAGAAGTCTGCCAAGACCATAGCAAGTAGCAATCCTTAATCTGTGCCTACCCCAATAGAAGGAAGGCGTGAAAATATGCATTTGTGCATCGATATACACAGTATCGATATTCTCGGTAAACAAATGTACGTTGTAAATCTGTTAGGGGCATAAACAAATGGACGGATGGCGTCTTCGTGACAACAACTGATACATATCCCCGCCAGTTACGCGAATGGTTCGATCTTTATTTTTTACAAAAACTTTGTTTAATGTAACTTTTATTTTATTTATTATAACCACATATAAAACAGTTATTTTATTATCGCTATTTTAACGCAACTACATACATATAGGCAGTAAATGTAAATTGAAAAACAATTTAAAACAAAAATAAAGTAATAACACGCCTTTCTAAAGGCTTACTGTTGTGTTTATTGCCTTAGTAACAAAATATAATTTGGAGGAACATTTATAAGTATTCGGTTTTTTTACATTTAATTCCTATATCAAATGATTTACTCGCAACGTTTACATCGTGATAAAATTATAGGAGGAAACGTATAACTTTGTAGCACTATAATGTTTGAAGAGCGTGAACGTGATATTGTGAATGTGATGATTCACATTGTATTATGAAATGTTGACACCGTGTACACTATGAAACACAAAAGGGTTAAAACCATTCTGTTTTTTGTTTGACGCTGTAAATATAGCCATAATGATAATCTCTGCGTTACTAAATGAGCAATTGTGTTGTAGATTTTACCGCTGTTTACATGCTATAAAATTAAAAAAACTATTTATTAAATTCAGTCATGTGATAGTTAGATCATATTTACAATTATGGGATAGTGATTGATTGAATGAAATTTCCTCCAAAAATTTCACGTACACACACATACAGTGATATATGTAAAACAATCACAAGAACATATACACACAGAAACAATTTTACTGTATGTATTAATATAAGTCGCAAGTTCTCGAGAGGTGGCCATGCGTGCAAAACTATGACGTGTGTGTCCTTTGCACTTTGTTCTTATTTAATTTTTACAATCGCAATAAACTTTGGCTTTTATCGTTATAGCCTCGAGTCTTTGAGATGTTTCGCGTTGTGGCAAAGCTTGTTTTGGTCAGTGATACTCTATACTTTATGTAATTCGAGTACGTTTGCATCCGCATAGGTCTTTTGTGGCAAGGTTGTCTGTACATATCGCATGAGGATATATTCGTGCATTATCGAACATTCGGTCGCGGGTTACATTGCGATTTATTAAAAATGGATTTTCGCAGAGTAACGCCTGATACAATCCACGCTTCAATTTCAATTACAATAAAATTCGTTCGAAGTTTGAATTAATATTTCTCGTGTATTTATTTCGAACGTCGTTCGGAAAGAACCCATGAACGAAATTAATTATTATAATCAAATTCTAACAAGTTTTAATAATAGATATCGTAATTTTATATGGACGGATATTTCGCAAATAAATACATTCGAAAAATGCAAGTAACCATTTGATTATACATATAACAACGTTGTATCCATCAAGTTCAGTCAATTTTAATATAATATTAGTCGTAAGTTTATTTTGAAAGATGTTCGATTATACATATTATCATTTCAATAACAATTTGTTTGAAATGACAAGGTCATCTTATTTATAAAGTCTGTTTTCAAAAAACGTGCAAAATCATAAGAACTGCAGTCTTATTTCTTAAACGGCAGAAACATTGGGCATTCGCTTGCGGTCTCACACCAATCCGGTTTTTAACCAACAACGGTATTATCAATCCTACATAATATATTTTTTCTCGTTTTTGAGTCCCCTTCGCCGTCGATACTTTTTATGTTTTTATTTTATTAAGCTCATTGCCCACATTATTGTAGGTATACAGTTTTACTTATAGGATGTAACATATACAGATATATGTACATATTCGCGTACAGTTCAATGAACTTTATGTCACAGTCGATGCAAATTAAATTCTAATTTGGATATTGGTAAAGTAGGCTTTTGTCTCCGTTTAAGTGCTGAGCACGTGTTTGTTTTGTAACATAATACATAATTATGTATCACAGTACATTATGTAATTATTTAAGAATTTCCTTTTGATAGTTGTGGAACAACAAATGAATTTTGTGTATAATTGATCTAAATCAGAAGCATGAAGAAATACAAATACTGTTCATATGTTTTGTTAATAAATATTTTTAATATTAAGACCGCTTAACTTGCAGGCACCGAAGTTACATTTTCCATTAATTAAACGTGTATATCGAACCGCATGTAAGTTATATAATTTTATAATGTATATGATTTGTATTATACAGTATAAGAAAAGGTCAGCTTTTACGAAGTCATAGCATTCATTAAGTATGTACAAATTACATAAACGTGAAGAGAGCGCGACTCGTATATAACACGACAAATTTTGCATCCAAGTTAAACTTAGTTTCGTTACACTGAAGTAAAATTCACGACGCGCTGTTTTAACTTAAATTAAATATAAGTAGAGTTTTAAAATAGCGTTTTTATTCTCTGCACTCGTTAGATTTGCATAAATGTTGTGTAAAATGCAAAAGCTTAGAATGTGGGTAGCTATGAAGAATTAAAACACGTGTGCGGATTTATAAAGTTATTATTTTATTTATTAAAATGCATCACAGTCGTGCGGAGTTACTAGATATCATTTTACTTTAGTAAAATCGAGTTTGAGACAGTAGTTCTGCTGTATAAAATCTTTTATTATGTTGAGAATACTTGCCGTTTAAAAGGCCAGAAACCAGAAAAATGCGAAATGATCTCTATGTATATTAAAAAAGAATTGTAATTCTATTATGAACAGTTGCCATTTATAGACCACGGCAAAGTCAAAGGAAGTGTTAGAATTTTAAATATATATGTACATACATGTATACATAATGTAGGTAGATTTCCTGCTCTATGTATTTTGACAAATGAAGTGTTGTTGGAAACGTCCTGTTATTCCGCAAGCTATAGCGTGAAATTCAAATGGCGGTTCTTTGCAGAGATAGAATCTTACTATAACACGTAACATCACACCTATAATCCTCACAAAGGTAGGCAGAGGAGTGTAAGACACTCCCAAGTTTCACCAGAATTCTTCTACTATACAATTTAAACAGCGATAAAATATCGTGTCTAGTATTCTATGTGATGTTTTGATGAGTATTTTTTGAAAATATTCCGTCAAATATTATTAAGGCACAAAAAATAGACAAGCTATGATTTATTTTTGTTTTTATCTCCATAGCGGTACGGGGTTTTTTTTTCGGTCTGGTTTTAAGTTTTAATTAATCGTATCTTGTTGGAGGTATGCTTTCTAAATTATCATTTATCATATATAAGCTTCGATTATGCTGTAAGCCTGATACGCTTGCAGATCACGGACGTCTGTTTAAATTGAAATATTTTCGGTCGGAATTTAATGGGTTGAATTTAAGACTGCTTTTAAGGGGGAAATACGTAAGCGATTAGTGTCATTTAGTTCAGTTACTTTTAGTTCTTGATAGCAGCTTTAGGTTTGACTCCAGGAATAACACTGTTAGAGACATTATTCCATTTAGTAAATAATGTATGGTAGTGACGTCCTAATCGGTCGAGTTTTTTCGAGCGGGACTACCGATGGAGAGATTTTGCGTTAGAACCTCGGATCGGGTACTACTGGATTATTCTAAATTTAAATTCCTAGAAGTAGCTCGGAGTCCGGATTTGTGTCCGGTGTATGGCAATAGAATCACCACCTATTCCATGATGGGACGTAAAACGTGGTAGAGCACCACATTCCTCTGAAAGATTCAGGAACTAGACAATCTTCGAGTATGAGACGCGTGACTTTATGTACTTTATATGTTAATATGCTAGTAAGAGTGCAGTTAGTATTTATTTTATTCGGAATAGTAACATACGTATTCAATTACAACAGGTAGACATAAACAGAAAGACTTATAGCGGTGGTAGTTTCATTTTGACGTACAAAAAGTGTTCTAATGAACCAAGTTTGAAAAACTACAACTTGAATTTGAATAGTTAATATAAATACTATTATAATTCATTGCACTCCCGTGAAATGAACACATTTCAAGTGCAAAGTCCTGTTGGTACAGCTCGCTTGCGAACAGCCGCATGGACGTGTAAATCATCCGTGTTGCGCATGTCAGCATGAGCACGCATATTAACGGTACATAGGCGTTGTTAAATCTGCACGCTGTACACGTATGAGGTATGGATTTATCGAGTTTGATCAACATTTGCAGTAATTACGACGGCTGTTAATCTTGATCCGTTTAAGACCAGGACGCAATAGTTTTGTGCAAATTTCAATACGCTCACCGTGTTATAATCCGGCCGTTGATAAGGTTGGTGTAAATGTTTCTTTGTTTACAATTGCTCATTAGCGGTCTTAATAACACTGTATGTGTCTCATTCTACCTTATTACGTTTGCGATTGGATAGATAAGGATGAAAAATATGCTAATCGTTATACTGTTTAAAGGATTTTGCGAAACAAAAATGAATTAAATGTTATATGGACAAGTTTAAATTTTTATAAGCGTTTTAAATTTATTTAACATAGGGCATAATGATTACATATTACAGAACTATTACAGAATAGGAACTGAACAAGTGAACTATTACAGAAAGGGAAGTTACATTTGAAGCGATGTTTTTAATAGATTAAATTTTTTAAGCTACATGCAGAATCCTATTTACCTAATGTGCATTCTAAATAAAGTTCCTCAACTTACATTGAATGTTATAATGATTGATTTTTGTTTTCCAATACATTAAACGCGCAGAGCATCGAATAAAAATTCTATAAGGGTCAGGTTATAGAGATGCATCTCCGGTAAGAATAAAATAATTCAGATAGTTGTAAATGGCTTAAAGTTATTTATTTGACAACGTGCTTAATGATCTGGCAGTCAACCATATTAGCGTCTGGTTACATTACCGGTATTCTGTGTCCAAGGTCTTGGGTCGAAATGTTGTATTTGCACATGTGTATTCGTCTTCGTGACATTCATTTCCAATGTATTTCTCATATGGAGTTATAAGTATAAAATATGTTTACGTTTATATTGAAAATTAATTTGTTTATCAATTTTGATTAGATTTACAATTTTGTTGTACTTTAGTTTAATGTACATTCTTTATGTTGAGCCAATTAATGCTGAGGATCGTGGCTTCCCAGTGTACCTTTGTAAATACTCTGGTAGAAGATACGTTTAGAACACATTCAGTTTAAAGTTGTTTGGCTAAAGCTGGTTATTAAATGTTGCTATGAAAAGTTTACTGTGTAAGAACTGACTGCGTACTGTTTAAGGTCTGAAGATTGTGTAAAATAAGGCGTCTGTTAACATCAGTAGTCTTTGCAAGTTATTTACTATTTATTTAATTAAGAGAAAAATAGAGCATTTGGTAAGATTTCCATTAAACAAAATTTTACACACGTATAAAAAGTTGTTTGTAACATATTTTATATTTTACTATCCCTCGTACATAATATGGATTTTTAATTGTGTAATTAATATGCACAAGTTTACTTGCATCGTGATCATCATGTCATTTCATTTATATTTATCATCATCAACATCGTTATTACGATAATAGAAATAACCATTATAAGTTCGGTAGCTAACAGCCAGTAAACGTTAAACGCACCTTGATAAACATTGCGAGAGCTGAACCTAGCAAGAGTTCAGCAGGAGAGCATTGAAACTAGCGCGAACACTTTAATGCTTAATACAGGATCCACTGATTGGTTCCAAGATTGAATTAGAGTGGCTCAATTCATTTAATGGAGGCGAAAGAAGAGTGTGCTCTATTGATATAAATGAGATTTGAGATTTTTTTTTATCGATTGCACGATACAGTTCCTACTGGTTTAATCCAAGATTTGCTTGTTGGTGTATGCAGTAATCTCACGCAGAACAAATATTTATGAGAAAAACAAAAGGTTTTTTTTGTCCTCATGGTGTAAAATTTCAACATATAACACATATGTATCTAGACATGAATCAATGTATGTTTAACAGCTATCTGGTACTCATAGCGCAAACTCTACCCACTCGTTTAGGATTAGATGTTCATGTTTGACTTGTTACGAGGAATTATTATTATCCACGCTGTTAGATGTTAAGTGCAGGCTGTTTAAGAAAAAATCTATACAAAAAAGCGCGATATTAATCGCGAGGTTTTTTTGTGACAATTTTTTAAGCACTCAGACGTGACGTAATGATGAGAGTGACTATCTGAATTTGAGGAAGTCGTACGTCCGTTGTGACGTCTCGGCCTACATTGGCCGACACGTCACAGCCAATTGATGTCGCTTCAATTCAGCAATTGATGATCCAATGTCGAGATTATCTTTGAATAAAAACTGACAAACGTAGAGGCGGGAGGGAAAATTGTTTATACATTGCAAAAATGGTTTGAGAGAATAACAAATGAGATGGCAGTACTCACCGGGGATGTGGATTATGGCTGGATTACAACCAATTTTGAACTACTAGTGCTAATATCAAGATGTCATTACAATAATACGTTGTAGTCAACATTTTACACATATGATGTACAGATGCATGCATATGGGGAAGTATTAGTTCCTGCTGCCAACTAGGGTCACTTTATTAACTGTTAAATATTTAATCAATTTTTATGACAGACAATTTTCATGAGAGACAATTTTCATGAGATACAATGTTCATGAGACACAATTTTCGTTTGAGACAATTTTCATGAGAGATAATTTCTATGAGAGATAATTTTATAACAGTGGTCTATAAATGCGTTCACAAGGCACAATGTGAATATCAAATAGTAAAATAAAAATCCAAGAATTGTGTCGGAATGTGAATTATATTTTGCGTTCTGTAGATCTCGTTGTATAATTTTCAAACTATTGTTTTCCTCCGCAGGTGAACTAAGCGTGATTTATATTTTCGCTCGCTACCGTTTCAACTGGAACGAAGTGGATTATAGTATTTTTTCTACGTACAGTTTCATCACACACTCGTTGGGTGAGTACATACTCATATTTATATACATGAATGTGCCAACAATTTTATAGGGTATGTTTTTATTTTTTCAAATATTTTTTCATATTCAGTCTGGAAAATAAACAGACGGGACACCTGATGGCAAGTAGTCACCGTCGCCTATAAACATTTGCAACACCAGAGGAGTAGCCAATGCATTGCCGGCATTGAAGAGAGATCGCTTTGCGCTTTTCTTGAATAACCCCACGGCATAGTGTTCCAAGAAAACATATCAAAATTTATTAATGTAGCTACAGGAGTTTATAAATATAGATTAATATGATATAATATGCTTAGTTTGTAAATAGACATATGTATACAGTACTATATTTAAATTTTTATTAACCTGGAGATGGGTCAGTTTAGAATTCGTCTGAACCAACACTACCTTAGCACCTGTAGCTGTTACTCTACGTAGCTTTTTTTAATTTATTCTTAATTATATAATCATTTTAACGGATTGTGTTTTGAAACTCACGAAATACAAAAGAAGTGCCATGGCAATAGTGCCAGAAATGCAAATTGAATTTACATTGTACCAGTATTTTCATTATGATAATTTTCAATTTTAATATTGAATGAAACGTAATTTTAAAGTTCATTACTTCTATGCATGGTATCTGATAAAGGACGACAAGAAAAAGTTCAAATTTCGAGCTCAGTTTGAGGTAGGTTACATCACACATGACATTTGCTACGTCTATGTTATGCTGTGTATGTGAAGTACGAGGAATAATTGTAGATTTTTTTTTCCTACAAAACTCCTTTATATTTTATTTATTATAATGTGAATGAAGCATTGTGCATTAAAATACACGTATGTATTTAAAATTATGCAATCAAAATTATACATTATATAAATTTCTTAAAATAATTATACACATAATCATTATTATCAATCAATCCTTTTATCGGTCTATTCTCGTGCGTGGGTTTTCCTTCGTTTCAAGCCATAGTCTGCCACATTAGACAAATGTGGATTAACGGAGTTCACATAATTTAAAGAATGTGATAAAGACCGTCGCATAAGTTTCCTTAGGTTATTTTCTTTAACGTTACCGCGGGTGATATTTAATTTTAAAAAGGCATATAACTTGTAGTCACAGGACTTTCTCAATACTAGTAGGCTTAACCTTAGATTCCCGTTGTGATAGGCTAAAATTTTAAAATACAAGGCTGTCACTGTTTGCATTATACACGCTGTAAATAAAAGAGCTAAATTGTATCTGCGATATATGTATATGTATTTGTGCCCGATGTATGGCAATAGGCTCACCACCTATTCCATTGTGAGACGTAAATGTAACTGGTGAAGCGTGGGATTGTACTACGGTCCTCTGCCTACTTGATTGGGGATTACAGACGTGAAGTAACGTTTTTGTTTATATCAAAATATTATCCAGATCCATTTATATCCAGAACCATCTGTAGTATGAGTTATGGATTCTGTTTTTTAGTTTCCGCTTGTATAGCCGCTGTTCGTTTTTCTTCAACTGTGAAACAGTAGAGTCAAGAAAAGCGCAATAATTATTCTGTTTCACAGTCGGCAACGATATCAATCATCGGGTGTCGCAAATGTTCATTGACGACTATTTGTGTATTTAGCAAGCTAGAGAATAAAAGAGAAAGAAAGCAACTGTTAATTTGTAAGACTTGTTTCGTTTAATTTTAATTTTCGTTTCATAGGTACAATGTTTTCGATAAGTGTCTTTAGCAAGAAGTTGGGTGTGGATGACGCGGTGCTCGGAATCATATCTACTGGAAGCAAAATTTGTGGCGCTTTTGTATTCGCTTTTGCCAGGAACGGCTATGAAATTTATATTGGTCAGTATACAAAGTGTTTTATTAATTTTATTTATTGAGGGGCTCAATGTATGAACATCGATAAGTTGGTTATATTTACACATATTCAAAATATAAGTAAATTTTATGACGCATGATCATATTGAAATTTAATTATACTCGTAATAGATAAATCAGCCAGTTTTTATTAATTTATGTAACGCTCACTGCCTACCCATTAAGAGATATTGCGTAACGTTGACAGAATTTTGACCTTTGAATTTACAATTTACAGCACTTTTGACTGTCATATATTTTGATTTATTTGTTCATTTAGATATATTTAACATTTTACTAATTTCATAGGTTAATTATATTAATATTGTGACATTAACATTCGTGAAGCAATTAAATTATTAAATTACCTTAAAACGAAAAACATTATCTTTAATTTACGTGTATATTACGTGGTTTTCTAAAGTAAATATCAATTTTCAGCTCCTGTAGTGGAGATCTTGAATGGAACGACATCAATAGCTTTACGATCGATAGCGTCTAAACTAGTGTCCCACCAGGAACTAGGTAAATATTGTACAATTTATTCCTTTTCCATATTATATTGTTATATTATTATATTGTTATGGTTATGAAAATAATCAAGTCCATCTGCGGCTTCCTTTTCTTTATCATTCACATTACACGTACGCGCTTAGTATTTAATTTATAATTAATTGAAAGTAAAAATTTACAGCATTTTAATTTTATTTCACGAAACGTATACAATTTATATTTTTCTTCATTATTTGTTTTTATGATATTATGATTAATTTCAATAAATGTGTTAATTGATGCTAAATACCTGTTTTATTTAAGGCAAAGTGTACTCATTGTTCGGGGTGGCAGAGACTTTGATGCCTCTTATATTTGCGCCCCTATATTCGCGCGTATATATTGAAACACTTCACATACTGCCTGGCGCTGTGTTCCTTCTCAGCGCGCTGGCTACTATACCAGCGGTTGGAATATTTGTGTAAGTTATACATTACATAATACCTATATGTATCACGTTTCTATTTCAACGCTATATTATATGATGTCCTTTTCGTATAATGAGTAAATAATAATTCTGTTATTGCTTTAATTTACACGGAATTATACATGTCATAAATGAAAGCATAATGCCTTATCTATTCCCTTAAATTGCGTTTGTAATGACTATATTTTCAGGTATGTATTTTAATGTTATATAGTCTGTTGTAACGCTTTTAAGACATTTCAATTGCAATGACACACAGTACCAAATAGTCGGAAGATCTGCAAAATTATACATTGTATAAATACCTACATACATTATTGTCAGCGTTTGAAATTTATGCAGATAATAAAGCCATATTAAATATTAGCATAATTTAATAATTAAACGCGCATATTGCTCCTTTGTGCCTAGGATAATAAAATGTATGATGGACTAAAATTTCATTCTCAGTATTTAATGGATAAGTAAATATAAATGACTTTTACGATTACGGCAACACAAGAGAAAAAATAAAAATGTAATTAATGCGGCTTCCAGATGGTTCTATTGTCGACACAAGAGAGACTCAAGGGAAGAAAGGGAGAAGTTAAACGCTGCTGCTGCGTCATCACAAGCACAACGTGCAACGGTCGAAGTGGTTACCACTGATTAAGTTATATGTTGAGAGATTTTTAAAGAACTGTTTCGTGTTTTACCTATGTTGTTTGCACTGTTAACTGAAGTTACTGTTGATTTGCTCGCACACTGAGAGATATTTAAGTAGGACACTCGTCTTAGTGATCGAGATAATTTGTTTACCGTTACCATTATCATATTCTGACCATAAATATATGTTTTATTTGTTTAATAACATCCAAAATATTCTACTCTGTACACCGCTGGTTTCGTTCCTTCGAATTTTTAATATACTTATATTAATTCGAAGAAAATAACACATTTTTATTTTTAGAAATCATAACTGATAACAAATTTATAGATACTGTGTAGTAATTACATTAGATATAGCTTAATTAAACATTTTTGTCAAAATATCAGCTGTAAAAAAAATGTTTTTGGCGTAACATTGTGCGGACTTAATACGAGTAAGTATGGTTAAGGCAAATTACGAACTTTTCCAATGCAATGTTCACGAGTATATATATATGTACATTGGTATTGGACGTTAGGCAAAATTTCCTATTTTTGTTATTTTGTAGTATAATATATTTTTTAAGTATATTTTAAGTATAATAAATAATATAGGAACATGAACAAGTATGTTCATGTTCCTGTATTATACCTATCATTAGTAATTATCAGTCGCTTAATCTTTAAAGTAGCGTGACGATTGAAGGAAAAAAAACCTTTAAAATGTACAATTAGTAAATCATGTTACAAAGTTGCTATTAACATTTGAAATTGGAGGTTAGAGACGGGAGACTGTAGAGTTCACATCTTGAAATATACTAAACAATTTCATTGAAGACAAACAAATGCAATTATTAAACAACTATGGCTTATATGAGAAATATAATCCGTTCTCAAAGTCGAACAGTTTCGGTAGAGGGTCTGTGTTCACTAGCATTCTTTTCAAAAAAATACTGGTTAAATCATGTCAGTGGGTAACATAAAATAATTATAGAATACTGTACTGAATAATAACATGGCTTTTTGTGATATATTTGATTCTATTTATGTAAATAAAGTATTATATTTATTAAACGGACATTGAATACGCACGGTATGCTTTTATTTAGGTACCTTTATATTTTTCCAAGCGTTACTTTACCTGTCATTGTTGGCCGTGTCTTTAGATATACCTCCAACATTTGGAATAAAGTAATATTGTTGGCTGGCCCGTTGGCTGCCCCAACGGGCCAGCCAATTAACGAACAGTGACTATTGCGCTGGGGGTCGTGGGTTCGATTCCCACCCAAAATAAATATTTGTGTGATGAGCACAAGTACTTGTTTTGTGTCAGGGTGTAAATAATGAAAAAATATTTCAGTGTATTTTTATCCGTATGTTTATTAATCGTTTGGTTACCATACCACAAGCTCTCTTGACGCTTACTTTGGGATCAGATGGTCGTGTGTGGAGATGTCCCGAGATATTTATTATTATTTATTGTTTATGGTTTTCACTGATATACTGGTGTAAAATAAAAAAAAAGTATAGATATAGTTGTAAAATATATATGTGTCACATGTGTAAATGGACTGTCACAAAAGAAAACTGAAAGTAACTAAATGAATTAAGTTATTTCGAAATATCATCCTTTAGGTTTCTCGTGTGTATCGCCAGACAGACGACTATAATTTTAGTGTCAAATGTTACATCCACAAAGCATTAGCTTTTGTCATATTTTCTGTGGTGGTAATAATTAAATATATTTTGGGATAGTTTTAACATAATCTTAAGACAATGTACATATATGTTTGTTTTAAAACATTGTTAAAATCATATAAAACATGCATATATAAATTAATAATTTATTCTAAGACACGGTATAGGTTTTCGTGTTCATGCATTAGATATTTGTACTGAATGGGAATCGAACCCATTACCCTGCGTCGGTAGTCAGCGTCATAAACAATTGGACCACCAGACCAGTCAAAAAGCTTACATATGTATTGTCCAAACACATCTCTCGTCTGTGTCTCGTTTGTACTGAAAGGCATTGGATATATCAATTTAAATATCTTTGATGTCGACAGGTAGGCGTTCGATGTAGCTCTAAAGAACTTGTTGCATTGCAAGCGATAGGCTAAATAAGCCTCTTTAGATGATTTAACTGGAGAAATGATATCCAACATTAAAGATGATGTGTTTTGTATACTTTTTATGATTATTATATAACTAACCTTACAGACCTGCCGATGTTCATTACAAGGTACATGATGAGCATAGCATTGTTTTTTTCGCTTATGCTATTTTTCAACATTAAATGTTATAACTCCAGCATAAATTGTTTAGAACTCTGTAGCTCACATGATTAATATATTTTACTGTTTATATTTTTAATGATTTCCATTTTTTAATTATATATCATATGAAGTTGTTTTGTACTATATAAAGTAACTTTAATGTCCGCTTAACCTACAGACTTATTTTTGAAACGAGTAACGCCTGAATATTTTTATCGTTTTCATGCTGCTCGCTGGTCACCTGACCTGTGGTTTACTGCCATAAATATACTACAAATGTCGAATACTGCGTCGCTGTGTGTTGCGTGCGTTCGTAAATAATGGCCTCTGAGCTCCCAGCACTGCACTCGGCTATGAAAGAATTACGACATACACAGTGCACCTATAAAGAGAAATGTTTCAGATGGACAGGTTTCGATGTGAATTTTATTAATGCACTTAATCGTTTATTGAACCATAACATCACGCCTGCAATCCCCGAAGAGGTTTGAAGAGGAGTGTAGTACACTTGCATATTTGACTAGTTACATTTACGTACTACTGCTGGAACATGAGTCTCCTCTCAGAATGGGAGGCCA
>DWDV01000309.1:0-18120 GCA_018245615.1 Mimoniades ocyalus | reverse complement strand
TAACTTCTTATGTGCGTACATAAGTTACTCACACTTTATTTTACCTTTTTTTCTATAGATTTTCATAGCTAATATTCTATGAATTTTTCCTGTATTATCTATTAGTTTCTTTTGCCAATATAAATATATTAAGTATTATTTATATCACATTTATATTATAAAAATTATTTCACACCTACAATTTTTTTGTCGTTTTCTTAACAATCGAAAACTATACGGCTAATATATGGAGCAATTATTT
Source organism: Mimoniades ocyalus (assembly GCA_018245615.1). Classification (NCBI taxonomy): domain Eukaryota; kingdom Metazoa; phylum Arthropoda; class Insecta; order Lepidoptera; family Hesperiidae; genus Mimoniades; species Mimoniades ocyalus. The sequence goes on along the minus strand of DWDV01000309.1, from coordinate 17,879 downwards.
CATATTTTTTGCTTATTCTTTACTGGTTAACTTTCGCGATTTCAAGATATGTTTGAAACGAACAGATATCAAGACGATATACAACGATATTTATATTGTGTAACGTTTCGTTTAACCTAATTTTTAAAGTAAACTTTGTACTTTTAATAAGTAGTTTTGCATACAACAGCGGTTGTAAATGTTTTAACTGGTGTTGTATGTGTAATATTATACTAGTGTTACGTTGTACATATTGGGTGGGATGAAAAGAAAGAACTTAGTGAGAGATTTTGGTTCCGAATAATTGGTTCTTGTCGTCTGGTGTTCAATTTGTTAAATTTGGTATTTATTAATCTGGTACGCGTTAACTTTCTGTGTTTCGCTTCCAACGTTTCTTATGTGGCCTTGCCAATTTTCATATCACAAATGTTAATGCACGGTATTTTCGCTCAGTAATTTATAATTAACCATTAATAAAAAAAAATACAAAAATTTATAAAAATAAGGGTATGCGAGGCAAAACAATCCACGGCTCGCTGGAATTGATTTTTACCCTTTTGGTAATGAATGTAATATTGTCTGGGAATTTTTATTATGCTTACTATTACTATTTTATTATTTACGGTATTGTTATAATGCTTGTTCTTCACCCCGTGTTAAATTTCATTTTCAAATAAAACATCATATTATACATTGTATAAATAATTTTCCTTTAGGGTCTACACACCATCATTGTCTTGCAATTTTCATTATGCTTAAGATCGTAGAAGATGTAACGCATATACTGATGGAATGTGTCCGTACTCAGCCCATTAGAAACTCCTTTTATGACCCTAGTAGAAGTAAGGTTGGCCAAATCGGGGTCTTGAACAGTATTCTGTCGTCTCCAATGTCGGAGGAGGCAGGTATGCTAATTAGAATTGCCGGTGTTGGGTAAAAGAGATGAGCCTATTATTTTAAATGTCCTCTTCATTATAATTGTGTTTAATGTGTTCCTTATGTGTTGCCTTACGGGATGATGTGGTCGCTCAGCGACAAAGTCTCTTCATAAAAAAAAAATGCTTACCGTTTGGTTTAAACCGTCGCATCTAATCTCGTATTTAGTTTTGTTTTCAATTAAAATGTTATATATTATTCATTTCATTAATAATTGTTTATACCAAACGGATGTTTCGCCAAAAGTTGTTAGTCTACCGACACAGAAAGATTATAAATATTATTAATAGATACAGCTAATATCCGTTTAATGCCAAAATTTCTAGATAATGAACCACATTGTCAGGACAGTTAATGTGACGTAGTGTATAATGTTTGCTATGTATATCAGGTTTAATATACATATCAAGTAACAGTGACGTATATTATCTATTTTTTGTTTAATATCTGCTATTCGGTATTAAGTGAGTTTCTATTTGAGATTGATGCATCAGTTAATTGTTTTTTAATATTATAATGTGTTGAACTTTTTTAAATATTTGCTTATCGGTATTGAGTGAGTTTTTGTTTGAGATTGATACATCAGTTTGGTTTTTTTTCCTTAAATATTAAAATGTGTTATCAATGGAATGAAATTGAAATTTGAACTGTTATCGGTAAATGATATAAATTTTTTAACAGTGAAATAGTGTGATGAGTGTATAGAAACCCGTGAAGAGATACATTTTCATATCCCAGTGATTTCAGTATTGGTGATGTTTTTGGATGTCGCATATGACATTCAATTGTGTGAACGTGAAAAATCAGTTTATTGTTGGAATAAAAAAAAATATTAAAATGTGTGCCTTATAATAATTTATTAAATATACTAAAATGAGCTCTCTTTTAATTTAAATTGAAATAATAATTGATTTTTACATCGCATCAGAAAATAAAAGTATTTTTATTTTTTCATTTAAATTAAATCTTATAACATCCTTCGGTGACTGAAATTTGCCCTTTACGTAGTGTTACGTGAACCCGAAACAATGTTATATATTTGGATGAATGTTCATAAATGTCACTTTATAATGTGATATATAGATGTGGTTCGATTTTTATATAATTTTTTCTACGTATTAAAATTATTTACTGTTATCATATGGAACAAAACTTTATTTTACTCGTCATAAATAGTAATCCCCAACCCTTAACCCTCTTCGCTCCGTGTAACAGTCTCCGTATGAAGGGACGCACCGGGTTCTTTATTAGACGCGCTGCTAGTTTGCTCTCTACTACACCTTTGACTCTAGGCTATAGTCTCTATCTTGTCTCGGTCATTATTATCTTTCTTATATGCTGAATCCTGGTGACTGACATCATCTTAAATGATATCGACGCCCTGAAAATCCGGTGTTTGTTAATTGAACAATAGCATTTTTTGTGAAAACTGTAATAAAAATTTAGACGTGAACTACAATTCTACAAATCTTATTTTAAAGGGTTACACTAGACACTCAAGAGAATAACAAATAATATCTTCAAAAGAGACATGAAATTTAGTATAAAATATGTATTGTTACTAGTGATAATAGATTGATTTGTTAGTTTCTGTATATATACAGCTATTCAAAGTACTGTACATATGATAATTTGACTAACACTTGGTGCGGGTAGTAGGAAGGAAGAAGGAAGGACAGGAATAAGGAATAATAGGAAGAATAAACGGTAGGATAAAGAAAGGATATTAAAAACGAAGAAAAATAAAAAGGATGCATAAGAAAAAAGGACGGGAATAAGGAATAATAGGAAAAATGAACGGTAGGAAAAACAGAGGATAGGACAAATGAAGGATAGGAAAAACTAAGGATAAGAAAAAGGATGGATAGGAAAAAGGAAGGACAAGAATAAGGTATAATAGGAAAAATTAACGATAGGAAAAATGAAGGATAGGAAAAACGAAGGGTAGGAAAAACGAAGGGTAGGAAAAACGAAGGGTAGGAAAAACGAAGGGTAGGAAAAAAGAAAGGGTAGGAAAAACGAAGAATAAGTTAATACGAAGTATAGGAAAAACGAAGGATAGGAATAAAGATGGGTAGGAAAAAGGAACGATAAGAAAAAGGAAGTGTAGGAAAATAGATGGTTAGAAAAATAAAAAGTTAGGAAAAAAGTTAGGAAGGATAGGAAAAGGTAAGGATAGGAAAAAGGGAGGACGGGAAAAAGGAAGGATAGAAAAAACGAAGGATAGGAAGAAGGAAAGATACGAGTAGTAGAAGATTGGCTATGTTTTATAGCAATTTTTTAGTTCGCGTGTTAAAGTGCTAAAACTGTAGGTAACTTAGGTTTATAAACTTGATAAACTATTAGTTAAAAATCTTGATCATGTTTGTGATTATGTTGAAGTGCTTGGTTTTTCTCGTTGCTTACGTTACAGTATATGTTTATAAATGCTTCATAGGAGTGTTTTATTAGTGCGTGTAATGTTTATATCATTATAGTGTGATTGTGAAGTTTTAGTACTCTTCAGTGTGTGTGTTTAAATAACTGGTTTTGGTGTAGTTTCATGTAAAAAACGAAATAATTGATTTTTGCTTGTTTATTATCGTGGAGTGATGCAGTTGCAATACTAATGTTCATTTTTATTATCTTAATATTTAATGTAATATACATATGTATTTTAAAGTGGCATAATTAGAAATTATTTGATTTCATTAAATTCGTTTTCCTAAAATCATTTGTTTCACGTAATTTTCACATTAACTTACAGAAATTCACACTGAGGGCTTTCCAAAATAAAATACAATTAATACCTGTATAACGGCAAAGAAGTATTTATAAAACTGGATAAAATGCTAAAATAGTCATGATTGAATTTATACGATTTCTATTAAGTCACTAGAACATAAAAGTAATTACAAAGTAGTTGACGTTAGTCTAAAGCGACCACTATTAACTTAGTTTATTTAGAATGATGTCGATCGTAGGATTCATCATTTTAATAGAATGCTACAGTTCTAGCAATTTCTTAAATGCTAGTGTATCTTGAACTAGTACGGCTTCTGTTTCACCCGCTGCACAATCCACTGTCTGCTGTATTCAACGACACATATTTTGTGTCTACTGCGGTTTTGCTCTCTGAATCATATATATACCTAGTCACAATAAAAGGATAATCGTTGAAATTCTATCTTAACTGAAACCCTATGGTACACGGAAGAAGTATTGGAAACGTCTCTTCGTCGGGAAGTTATGTACCGAGCTTTTAAAATTCTAAAGAATAAAAATCTGCTTAATAAAGAGGGCTCTTAAAGGTCACTGCAGGATTGCTAAGCACATTACAAAAGAACAAAAATTCTTGCTTTGATATGATGCTCTGATATGATTGCTTTGATATGGCGCTCTCATTAGTTTGCTTCGATATGATGCTCTGATATGATTGCATTGATATGGCGCTCTCATATGTTTGCTTCGATATGAAGCTCTGATAACTGAACGCCAACCAACATTCACTTTAGGAAGCATTTAGTACACCTAGGTGGAACGGAACATCGCCATAAACAAAATCTTTGCATTCGTAAAGCAAATAGGGCGAACTAACTACAAATAATAATATAAATCTATTTTCGTGGGAATAACTAATTCCTTATTATCTGTGAATTAGCAGATAATTCCGTTAAGGAACAATTCCTCGGTCAGGCTTAAAGGAATAATTACTCGAAAATTCTTCTGCGAAACCATCAAAAACCAAATTAAGAAATTTTAAATGTGATCTAACGGTGAAGATTGTGATGACATTAAGAAACTGAGGACCTCATCGAAATGTTCTTGTCAAAATAACTTCCAGCTTATCTCATTCTACTAAGGTAGCTTGATAGGCCTTACAAGAGACAGACTTATAAAATTTTTGCAGTTTCTAATAGTCAAAACAATAGATGCAAAAAATAAAGCATTGCATTTAGGCATTGGTTTTGTAGACAGAAATACCCGTACATTAAACTGCGTCAATAAAAGTCTGATTATAGGCTGACAAGCACGCCATAAAATTTTAGGAACAATCGGGCGGTGCTCATGCCACTATAATATGTATCTTGAACATTCTTGTAGAACATATAGGCACTAAAAAAACTGTACTGTTAGACGCCTGTTCACAAAGGGATACACTTACGGTAACGAGATTATCGATGAGGCTAGAAAAGAACATTAGTATGCTCACTTGACGCTGCAGTTTGAACAGGCACCTACCTAACACTGGACCTGCTTCGATTCATCATGCAGATTTTCCCATATTGCAGAAAAAATCGCCATCCGCATAGTTTCAGAAAGGACCACACTTATTCATGTCAGAATTCGTTAACTAAGAGCATTACACGGTTACGAGTCGAGGACATCAGACATACATAACTACAGAGCAAACTACAATACGTCGGGTACTGTGATTTGGATTTTACTCATTCGCGGCGAAGAGTCTTTGAACGAAAGTTCTGGAAAAACATTGTCAACAGTGTTCATGTATTTGAAGATTTCGTAAGGCCATCGGTCATGCTAATTAACGTTGAATATCAGACATTGACCAATTATTCTAAATCTAGTGAGTTTAAGAATGTATTTGTTAAATTGAGTTTTTCCTCGCTCTTGTCATGTAACTATTACTGCATAACATGTTACATTACAAGCAAATGATTGAGTAATCCTTTCGCATTTACTGAGTAATTACATGTTATTTCTAATTACAATTACATTTATTAATAATGTAAACATTTTTTTTCTTAAACTATTATTATGCAATCGACGAAGTCAAAGAATTATCTCGACGACTAATCAATATAATATTCAAAAAACATAATAAAATTATTGTTAATGAAATTGAAATGAAATTACCCGCGTTGTGGTATTTTTTTATGGCGGCGGCATAATAATCTCCTCACCAAGATCCATTTTGTATAATGTTGTATATTAAACAAAATTGTAAATTATCATAAACACAATGGTCTATACATGGAGCGGACTCTTTACTTCAAAAGTGGAAACATAGTGGCTCGGATTTCGACTCCCGCTTTTGGGATTTAAGGCTCAAATCCTGGGCACCATATTTATGACTTTTTCAATTTTAGAGCATTTTTTTTTTCAATATCTCTTGCTTGCAACAGTGAAAGAAAAATCGGGAGGAAAACTATTCCTTTAAGTTTTTTATAATGTTTCCTGTTTTGTACATATAATTCCTGTTAGGTTCGCTAATTCGATTGTGATTTTAAGCCTCCCCAGTACGAGTGCACTTCTGTGTTTTTAGAACAATGTAAATATTTTAGTGTTGTAACTTTCGCAATGACATTTCGTGCTTCGGAGGGCACGTTAAGCTTTCGGTCCCGGTTGTTATAGTCCGATGGCAATCTTTAAACCTCGTTGGGGGCCTCATAAGGCGGTTTAGAAGCATCCGGCGGCGGGCTATCCACTAACCCGTTTTTCTGCCAACCCGTATTGGAACAGCGTGGTGGAATATGCTCCATACCTCCCGTAATTACGGGTATGTTAGTGCCCAGTAACGGGACGCAAACATATCAGTCGTAGAATTGAAGCTTTACAACACAATGCATGAATATTATTTAATTTTTAATTAATTTTGTATGGAAAATGTACGAATGCATAAACTTTATCTGTTGACGGTACTGACGCTTCTTATTTGTTTATTAAAAAAATTTACTGTAAGATTTTGTATGGGAACGTGTACTATTTTTCTGTACGTAAAAATGTTTTGCATAAAAATGCATAAATTACTTTCACGTAAATACAGTTCTAACTTTATCTGTTGATGGTACTGACGCTTCTTATTTGTTCATATAAAACTTTTACTATAAGATTTTGAATGGGAAGTTGTATTATTTTTCCGTACGTACAAATGTTTTCAATTAACAATATACAGAGGTTAAATCATATAAGAAATTTTCGAAAAAAAGCTTTATCTTAGTAAGCGAGGAAAGCGTCATAGCCTTAAATTGTCGAACGATTTTTCGCTTCGTTTAGTTAGTTATAGACTTTCACGTAAATAAAGTTCTAATGCAACAATTTTTTCTGTTGACGGTACTGACTCTTGTTATTTGTTCATTTAAAATTTTTACTATAAGATTTTGTATTATATTTTTGTACGTAAAAATGTTTTGCTTAAAAATGCACAAAATTTATAATTATGTAGATATTACAACAAAAGTACCGTCATATGTTAAGCGTGCTTGTGTATAACTATCCTACGAATTGGATTCATTCAGGATTCAATTTAGTCGTCAGCTATTTGACTCTCAGGCGTAATTTAGGTGATGCTTTTGGGTAATATCGGTATGTTTGGTAGCTACTTTTGTATTTAACATAACGCTATGCACAATCCGTTTCAACTGTAGAATTTGTATATATTCTGTTTATTAAATAAACACCGTTATATATTTTTTTTTACCGGCTTAACCTTTTCCTAACTAAGCGTATTTATCACAGCGATCTGTTGTGACAGAAGCTTATTCAACGCAGTTTAATGTTTCATAGGAGAAAAGATAACGTAACCAGGTATTATTAAAAGCATGCTTCGAAATTCATGATGTGATAGCTTGTATGTTGAGATTTAAATAGAGAATAATGGTGCAAAAGTACGCAATGGTTCTATGTTTTATCAGCCGAGTTAACTGCACTTTTGTTTATTTAGAGCATTTGGTACCAAATAGACCTTCATCCATATAGACCTTCGCCTTACACTAACATGATGTATCTTACAATTTAAAAAAAAAATCAAGAGTGTTATTAACAAGAATGTATTCTGTTTAAATTTAAATTTTAAAGGCAAGAAGTTTTTGCTACTCGTATTCTAGTTGACCAATAGGAAGATTCAATTCAATAAGCCAATTGACGTATGCGACATACTACACATAAGCATACAAAACATATAAGCCATATTCGATGCTATGATTAAAACTAAAGTTTAATGATTCTCAGTCGCTTTCTAGGGCAAGTTGACACAAGTGGGTGACAGTAATCGATGAATACGTCGTGTACGACTGTACAAATAAGACTTAGTACTGTGTAACATTGTAACATAACATCTTTAATGAATGTTATGGTTTCTTGTATATTTGTTACGCACATTTAGTGTGGTTTTTATAATTTGTAAATTATGTATTATATCTACATATGATATAATCAGATATTGCAAAGTAAAATTTAGTAATAAAAATTATTTATAAGAAATCGTTGGCAATTATACTGGGAAAAAAGACTTGTAATTGTATAAAATTTGTAAACAAATCTGTAATCTCCTGAAATTAATCGAACTACAGAATTTGTTCAATCCAACTATTTACTCTTAATGTAAAAAAATAAAAAAAAAACAGCTTGCGATCTCAAGTAAAATCCCTAGGTATCACAAAATCAAAAGGAAGTTAGAATAAAATTAATCGTTTAAAAAAAAATTAAAAAACCAGCAAAAAATATTCTTGTTGATAGCACATAGAATGTACATATCACGATCGTGAGGGTCACATTAAGAGATCCGGTCAGATCACGATGATCATTTTCTTCTGAATGCGTCGCTACACAACCAAAGGCTGTTTCGTTCGTTCCAAAGATCGTCATCAATAAATGGACGTCATCAAAGATCGTCATCATAAATACATGGATTCCTTGAATTGGCAGTTCGGTTCAAAGGATCTCAGTGTAATTTTACATACCTATATCTTAAATTGCGCTAACTATTGTGTTTCTTTTTGTAATAGAACGAAGTAGCTATGTTTGCTGCTTCGATAGATTTTGTGATGGAAGCTGATTTTTTCTCGTAGGTCTTAGGTTCGTTCGATTGTTCTTTTTTTGGTGTAACTTTTTAGCTTTAGCCTCAACGGCGCGTGCGGGCGTCCTGCAGTTTGTATTTATTGTCTTTTTGAAGTACGTTTGCATCTTCCATTGTATTCCCAATAATTATTGCAATTTTAGATATTATTACTTTTGTCACGTAAAAAAAATATTGCTAAAATTTGCTAATATTTTTATTTATACGTTTTGGAAGATGTTGGCTAATGACCCCTTTACTTATTAAATTGTGATTGTCGTTCTTTAATCTGTTAATTCCGATTCTTCATACATGAAATGATCTTTAACGTTTTAGTATAAGTTCATTATAATAAAAGTATAAACGTAGTACTCATAACTGTGACGTTTTTTGTCATAATTATGATGTATTATTATTTAATTGTAGAGTCATAAAATGTTAAATTCAAAAGTTTAATAAGTAAAGGGAAGGCACGTTGTGTTTATAAATAATTTAAAATTGGTGTTATTTTTTCCAGCACTGCAGTAATCTACGTAATATCATTTACCTTTAATATATATTTACATATTATATATACTTTCACATATATGTTTATTCGTGTATCTTTATAACTCATTCAGTCATTAATTAATAAATTACTATTTTAATCTTATATAATTACTAATATTGATTTCATTATAATTAAGTTAGTTTCGTCTATAACACTATACTTTATTAACTTCAATAATGTATAATAATTAACAGTTATTGACTAGCATTAGATTTTAAAATATATAGTATATTTATGCTAACGTAAAATATAGTTTTACCTACATCCGTCTGATACTTAATTATATTTAATTCTTATTAGTAATATTTAAATATATGTACGTTTAAACACTAACTGTGACACTACTGAAATACGTTACAGTATGAGTAACACAACACTACCAACTAAAGAGGGGTCATAAGACCCCTTATCTGTTTCTTTATTCTGAAGGGAATATTGTCTTTATTACAGGAGTTTCATTTCGTTCGTGTTTTGATTTTTATCAATGGCAACGGCACTTCAATAAATCCAATCAATTCCCGTATCGATAACAATGGCATAAAAAATAAACCGGATAAATCACATTCGAATATGGAATTTAGTAAAGAGCCAAATAAAGTTAGCTGCTAGGCGTGCGCTTACTTGTCCCCAAATAACGTTGCCATTACGGAAATATTGTATCCGTGCATAAGGTATTATTATTATTTTTAAATAATCATAAATTATCATTTATTTTCACTAACACTGAATATATTACGCGTGTGAGTTACATAATTAACGATGATTATTTTAAAAATCGATTTTACACGATCAGCTAGTTTAGTTTTAATAATAATATTTGTTTATATAAATATATTAATTGTATGTGATTTCAACGCTTTCTCAACAGACCCGTGTTTAGTCGTGATACCGACAATGCAGCCGTGGCAGGGTTTATAACGGAGTTTAAAAAATCGTCAACTGGTCTGTTGATGACTTTAGTAAAAACATCAGAGCAAATCATTCATATCGGTTTGCTATATTCCGAGGGTACATCTTCGCAACAACGTCTATATAGGATTTTTGCCCTAATAAAAACAAAGGTATAAAACAAAATATTTAGGTATACAACATTCTTTATTTTATACACATTATCAATTAAAAATAATAAGTATTAATTTATAAACTGGAAGGAAAATATTTGTCTTTAAATTTCGAATACTATTTCAACATATTTTTTTAAATTGCGTTCATTTTCGAGGTAATGAACCCTGTCTAAGGTTATGGTACATTAAAGTGAAAACTGCAGCATTTCAATATTTTTCTTTTTTAATCTACATTTATTACTTTTATTCTTTAGTTTGTAGCTATCATTGATAACTACAATGTTCACTATACATTTAAACAGTAGGTGGATGAATTTGGAGGTACATCCAATAATTTGAATATAAATCATGCTCTCATAATACATTAGTGTTTGTGTGTTCTTACGTTACTTAAAATATTTATTTTAATAATAATATTTTTTTAAGTTGTGTATGAACGAAATTTATTTAAAAAAATCTGAATAAAAAAATTTACTCATTAATATTACTCATTGTTCAATAACTAATTATTTGTGACACACTTATTCTGCAGACCAGTTAAATCTTCAACGAGTCAAGGCCCGGGCAGGTGCAGGTTTAAAATCAATCATAATTTATAAGCAACCAAAAGAGAAAAAAAAATTTAGTCGCTAATAAACTAGTCGAGGATCGAATCAGCTGTTTAGAATTGAAAAGGTATTTTTTATTAATATTGATTTATCACATTAATTAATTAAAATATGTGCATATAGAAAATAAATATAAATTAAAATACCTTAGATACTAAGTTTTTCCTTTGTTTTAATCCGAAACCAGTGTTCCCATACTTGATTTTCAGATAAGCGATGTAGGTGTTTGAAAAGTTGGTGCAGTGCAGGGTTCCTTTGTAAATAGCAAAATGTAGGTAATTTAGTGGATTTAAGAAAAATGCTGAACATTTTCCATGGCTAATTTTTACCCCAAATTTAACGTTTTAAATGTTGAGTTCTAAAACACATCCATGTGAATATTGAAAGATGTTCAAATTCATAGAAAAAAAAACATTCAAAACATAGGTATCAAACGCTTAATAGAACTTAATTTGAGGCTCCTATGCATACTTTGTGTTAAATCAAAATACAAGAATTGAGACTAAAATTCACGTATAAGACACTTATTGAAGTAGTTTCTATTGAAATATTATGCACAAGATTTCCAAAGGAATTAAAAGTGATTTCTATTACGAATTAAAGTATCCAAAAGATCGTTCGTTGCCGTCGAATTCTGTCGTAGCAAAATGTAATTTATACCTAGTACCTACAGGTCGTTAAACATGTTGAAGCTATAAGGAACAAACAACGAGTAGGAAATGAACTGTGAAACAACTGATGTACTCCGTCATATACTCGTATTTCATACGTAAATAATGTCTTGCTCCATGTCGTGTATAATTTTTGTTTTACATTAAATTGTACCCCGGAGTTGTGTTTAGTTAAAAAGAATTAATCATATCCACCAATAATGACACGATTATGATTTATCGTTTTTAATCCTGATTTTACGCATACATTTCACAAACATCCTGAATCCCATCCCAGACGAAGCCACTCTTGTTGGAATAACTATCCTTATTGTTAATATGGCAGAGTGATTGATGATTTTCTTATATTCATCCTTAAAAGTAGGTATACCTAGATTTGATTGATCTTGCTTACTTATGGGAAGTTATGGGCTGCAAAAGCTTCTGTTCGGTCCGGATATTTTATATTACTTATGTAAAGTATGTAACTAGAAGCGGTTGCTTTAGCGTTTCATTTTAGTATTATTTCTTTTTTAAATCCACATTATAGTCTTGAAATCTAACCATCCCATTACTCTTTCTTTAACCATCACATTTAGCTCTCCCTAATATGTTTAAGTTTTTAAAAATACGCAGAATATATTTCTGGCAACCCAGGCTTTAATATTTCAACATTCTGAAGCTATGTATAATTCAATTGTTCCATTTCGTTTGGATAATCGATGTTGATATATTGTATTTCATAGTGTTTGAAAGCGAAATGCAATGCCTTTCATACAAAACTTAGTCTCATAATAGGTCAAGTTTTGAATCTTAGGTAGTAAGCATTTATGGACAGTAATTTTGGTGGGAAAGATCGGGTTACGTAGATATTATATCGTTAAGTTGAAGCCAAGACAATTTTTTGTAGGTAATATAAAATTTACGATGTCCTTTCGTAAATTCGCTACAAAAAACTCATGATATAGTTGGGTGGTTTTTGTCTTGACTATGACTGTTTTGGAATTGGAAACTACCGCCGTCCAGTATCCCGATCTGCTTTACAGGCCGTTTATGTGGGGGCACTATGGCGTCTGCCTATTCTCTGCAATAATGGTACTGCGTTGTTGCCTCGCATCCAAATAAATACAGACACTCACCAAATCAGACTTAGGCGGTGATTATATAGTATAAAGGCCCGCATACTCCATCATAATGTACATACCCTTTTGCAAAAAAAAGTTGGGGTGCATTTTAATGGCTGCTAGATATGTATTGGCTAGGGAATTTAAGGCAACAGTGTAAGCTGTGGAATACGAAGAAACTCGCATGAGTTGCATATGGGTACTAGTTCGGTAGTTTATTACTGACTACGCCATTGTACTTGCAGAAGGAAACGCTTTCTAGACGGCAAGTTCAAGCTTTGCGTGCCAACTCAGTCTCGTTAAAGTAAGACTGATCGTGTCAATCTTGAATGCCTACAATTTATCACTTGGATATTTTGAGACTATAAGCTTTTGTTGCGCTAAGAAATTTAAATCGTTTGTCCTTAATTTACTCCCTTTATCTTAAAACTAACTGATTAGCTGCCTCGCTCTTTAGTGCTAGTATTGCAGCTCTTTCCCGGCCAAAACTTATAACATGCCTACTCATATTAATCTAGCATAATCATCAATCGTATTTTTGTAGTGTTTTTCATTAATTGAAGACGGATTTGTAAACTTTTCTGATCCTTGACTAAATTTTTTAGCAATGTCATAATATTTTTTCTTAGTGTTGAGATTGATTAATGAATTTTTGTTTTAATGTGTTGAATGTGGTCAAAGACAGTGTGATGGTTAGTTTTACACCTTGAAACAGGAAAAGTAGTCATTTATGACACTATGCTATGTGTATGACACGGAGCCCGCAAAACGTTGTATGCACCATGGTATAAGCCTTTCTTTTTTTCTTCGTCCGTTAGTTAGAGAATACGTTTTCCTCATTTTCAACTACTTGCTGTAAATCCTAAGCCTTTTTAGGTTTTTTATGACCCCTCTAGGCGTTTTAGGTTTGTGAAACACCTACATATAATTTGCACTGTTTTCAAAAAGTTGTGAGTGCCGCTTTATTAACCGCTAATTTTAACAAACGACGCTAATGATGCCTTTGAGTTACTAATTTCGTGGCTTAAATATCGCCCGAATATTACAGATTTTTTGTCTTACAAAAAAAATACACATTTTTTTATTCCACGTCACAATATGTGATTTTTTCATTATTTCAGACTTATGCTGACACTCATCTTTTAACAGTCAACATCTTAATAAATTACAAAGCTTCACAAATTCAGCCTGAAAGCAAATCCTTTAAAATACATTAAATTACTATTGAAGCTAACCACATACATATATTCCATTGCAATCCTACTATTTTGGGGCCTTGCTGTGAATGTTGCTATCTCACACCTTTTAGACTTAATCTTTGCTTGAAAGGTATTAAGCCAAGCCAAATTCATACTGACACCACAATTTTTTTACACGTCACATTACTTTTGAAAATAACGTGCTGCACACTTTGAATCTTTGAATTTTACTAGCAATGTATGTATGTAGCCATGTTACTTTAACGTTTGTTGGGCTTATTCTGTGAATGAAAATTTTTTAGCTAAGCCAAATTCATTGCCCGCATAATTTTTTACGTCACTCTACTTTTGAGACACGCTGTGCACACGTCTTCATTTAATTTTTCCTTTTTATGGTCTTGCTACGAATGTGGCTATGTTATTTTAACTTTCGTGAGGCTTTTTTTCTGTCGACGGAACGTGTTAAGCCGAGTCTTAATATTCAACCACACGTGAATGAATGTTGATCAACTAGACATTTTCTAATCATTCACCACACTCAGCAAACTGACTTCACTATGCTATGTGCTACTACACTATTGCAATTTATTGGCCGTAAGATTCAAACTTACTGGAGTATGTACGTTCGTGAATAAATAATAATCATTTTTCCATTTCTATTTTCAATAGCTTTTCCATTTTTATACTTTTCGCGGCAACCTCCTCAACCTAGCTTCCTCTTATAGATGCTTTATGTGTGATTACAGTTTTGATATAGAGAATTTGTAATACACCAAAATTACTACTAAAATTTATTGATAACACACGTTCTATTTCTTGCTCGGACTGAATGCTCTCATGCTTTGAAGCAGGCAGTAATGGAATCCAGCCAATTATTACCCCCATTGGAACAGCATGTTGTGTAATATAATACCCTCAGTATAAAGAATTAAATGTCACGTAGCATGCCTATATTGTTAGAGTCACGATATATGATCTTAATATTCTAATGTTATGCCTTGTCTGTTATAATCCGAATACCTTATTAACGCTCACCATCTTTTACGAGTACGTAAACAATTTTAATTCTCAATGCTTTATTCAAGTATTTACTGAACCTATTACCAACGAGTGCTTTTTGTAGTCTTTCCTGCAGATTTTGCTCATAATAGGTGTTCATGTTTGTGGATTTCACCACGCTAACTACTGTAGTAACAAGGACCAAATCTCTGAATAGGTTGAGGAGATCTATTGTTTCCACTTCGACTTCAAGGTATTGCCTTCCTATAACCAAGTTCATAAAAGCTAGGACTGATGAATAATACGAGTAGACTTACCATTCTGCCCAAATATAGGCGTTTTTCTTGTAGTTTAATATAATAACACTATCATCATGTGTTTTCATGCGGTTAGGTTTCTCATTCATTTTGAACACTGCAATAGACATTATTATTTGATTATTGGATTGGTATATTCGTTTATTGACACGTTCTAGGATTTAATTTAACGTCGCATTTTACTGCACTTTTCGTTCGATCGTTTCTCGTTCTCGTATGGTTTATTGTTACACTGCTTATTAAAGAAAATATTTTAATATAAATTTCTGCATTTAAATGTAGAATCGACCATTAAAACAAAAGCAACCTGCTCTCCAAAAGTTTTTATTTATCAATTACTAGATAGATGTCCATTTTCATACAGTCTAGCGAACTATTATAATTTAGGTCAAATCGAAAAGAGCTAATTCGGTGACGAATTATGCTCCCATAATTCATCATTCACAACTACTTCGTAGTTGCCTTCAGCTTCTTAATTCCAAAATATTTTGTGTCGGCAGCTTTCATCGAATTTGACGAACATAGAAAACACAAATTTATATAATTACGTACTATGAGGATTATTATAACGTTTCATGCACATTACTAATGCACTCATGAGTTTGGACGAAGATATTAGTAATTTCAAATCCGAGTGACTACACTTTGTGAATAACAAATTGTAGAGTCTGAAGGTTTTACTCATCAGTAGTATAATTTAACTAGTGTTTAATTTACGAGTGCAAAACTTATGCTTATCATAATCAATTTTCTACTGTCTTGATGCTTTTGTGTTTAATTTTATTTAGAAAAAATATTATTTGATGTATTTTATTTAATAAACATTTTAGAATATTCTTCATGTTTATTTTAAATTAATAAACCAACACCTATAACACTGACACATTTCACTCGTTATTTCTTAAGGAATAAGCTAATATGGTTAGCAAAAATTTTTGTTCGTCGTAATTGTTTTTTATAAGTAGCTGCTGTTTACTGTATGATTAAGATAATATAGTTAACAAATAGTAATTTAGTTAAAAAATAATAATTAATTATTATATCTTACATAATTAATTTTCGCTAATTAATTATTAATATATCTTAGTATAATGAAATTTTCATTATTCGCTCTACATAATTTTATTTTAATTAATATTAAATATTAGTACTTGTAATTAACTGGTAGCATCCACAATTATTAGATATACGTACAAAGATATATATACGTATGTAGATATAATTCTTAATTACATAGTTTTATGTATAATTTTTATGTACGTATATATAGATATAATAAAACGTCATATAATTTTTCTCTTTACAGCAATGTTTTATAACAAGCATTTTTTAAGATTTTTAATAATTGATTAAAAACCAATTTTGATTATTAAATATACTATATGCCGCCATGACCGTTTGTGGCACATATGAAGGTAAAGATTCAATCGAATTGTCTGCAAAGTATTCTTAAAGGTGATTAATTTTCATAGGACCCTCAAAACTCATTAAGCATTCAATTGCTTTATACTCGTAAATAATTGCCGTTATGAAATCACCACCTACGTCGCATAACCGCATCCAAAACATCTACCGTCGCAGTGGCATATTGTTAAAAAATATTGTCAATATTTCAACAGTAGCTACTTGAAATATTCAAAAATAGAATATTTTGAATAAATTGTTAAACTTCGTCTCCATTCCATCAAAACACACTTAAATTTTGTCCTTCATATTTGTATCATTATGTATCGTTTATAATTATTTGTAATTAAAAATGTCAAAGTGGATGTAAACCGAAGTGCCATTTGTCGTAACGTATTTTCTATGTAATAAATATAATGAGTGGTGTTGTTGTGGAGTTTCTTGCGCCGCTTCTTCTCCACAGCCAGAACACCTTCCGAAGCGGTGGTAGCAAATATAAAAATATTTTTTTAATACGACTGCTTTCACTTACTGTTATGTTGTTAATTTTATTTTCAAATATTATTGATGATGTTTATAATTTAAATTTTATTATTATTGTAAGACCTGTATGTCTATTTTATCTCCTATATCACTTGTCAAAATGTGTATTTATTCATTTAAAAAGTGTGTAATTTTCTTTTTATTATTATCTTATGTATAAATATGATTTAATGTTTATTATTTTTAATTTACATTCGTTTCTCTTTTCGTTTGCAGTCGTATTAAATTCGTGTAAAAATAATAATACAAAAATCTAAAGAGCAAACAATTTCAAATAAATAATTAAATAAATAAATAAACTTTACTAAACCCTATCTAGTCGTTTTATTTACCACTCTGCAGAAAACAAAACTACAATAAATGATATTTGTATGCCTGTTGTTTTATTACCCTTTAGGTACCTTCCCTAGTTTAAGTGACACAATAAAATGATGCACAACACATTATTTATTGGTTTAAATGTCTACAGACGTAGATTTGCTTTAATGTAAACTTAACAAATATGAGACAATAGATACTTAATTACTTTTGAATATTCACAGTTTGACACAATATAATGATACACAACACATTATTTATTGGTTTAAATGTTATGTACAGACACATAGATTTGTTTTTGTGTAAACTATGAACAAATACAATAGATACTTAGTTACTTTTGAATATTCACAGTTTGACACAATATAATGATACACAACACATTATTTATTGGTTTAAATGTTATGTACA